>JAOTOM010003223.1:0-142314 GCA_034440615.1 Ashinkailepas kermadecensis
ACTGCCGAGCGGTACAGGCGGCGGTGAGACGCAGCGTGACCCCAACTGCCGAGCGGTACAGGCGGCGGTGAGACGCAGCATGACACCAACTGCCGAGCGGTACAGGCGGCGGTGAGACGCAGCGTGACACCAACTGCCGAGCGGTACAGGCGGCGGTGAGACGCAGCATGACACCAACTGCCGAGCGGTACAGGCGGCGGTGAGACGCAGCATGACACCAACTGCCGAGCGGTACAGGCGGCGGTGAGACGCAGCATGACACCAACTGCCGAGCGGTACAGGCGGCGGTGAGACGCAGCATGACACCAACTGCCGAGCGGTACAGGCGGCGGTGAGACGCAGCATGACACCAACTGCCGAGCGGTACAGGCGGCGGTGAGACGCAGCATGACACCAACTGCCGAGCGGTACAGGCGGCGGTGAGACGCAGCATGAGCACCAACTGCCGAGCGGTACAGGCGGCGGTGAGACGCAGCATGACCCCAACTGCCGAGCGGTACAGGCGGCGGTGTGACGCAGCGTGACACGAACTGCCGAGCGGTACAGGCGGCGGTGAGACGCAGCATGACCCACAACTGCCGAGCGGTACAGGCGGCGGTGAGACGCAGCGTGACCCCAACTGCCGAGCGGTACAGGCGGCGGTGAGACGCAGCATGACACCAACTGCCGAGCGGTACAGGCGGCGGTGAGACGCAGCGTGACCCCAACTGCCGAGCGGTACAGGCGGCGGTGAGACGCAGCATGACACCAACTGCCGAGCGGTACAGGCGGCGGTGAGACGCAGCATGACACCAACTGCCGAGCGGTACAGGCGGCGGTGAGACGCAGCATGACACCAACTGCCGAGCGGTACAGGCGGCGGTGAGACGCAGCATGACACCAACTGCCGAGCGGTACAGGCGGCGGTGAGACGCAGCATGACACCAACTGCCGAGCGGTACAGGCGGCGGTGAGACGCAGCATGACACCAACTGCCGAGCGGTACAGGCGGCGGTGAGACGCAGCGTGACACCAACTGCCGAGCGGTACAGGCGGCGGTGAGACGCAGCATGACACCAACTGCCGAGCGGTACAGGCGGCGGTGAGACGCAGCATGACACCAACTGCCGAGCGGTACAGGCGGCGGTGAGACGCAGCATGACACCAACTGCCGAGCGGTACAGGCGGCGGTGAGACGCAGCATGACACCAACTGCCGAGCGGTACAGGCGGCGGTGAGACGCAGCGTGACACCAACTGCCGAGCGGTACAGGCGGCGGTGAGACGCAGCATGACCCCAACTGCCGAGCGGTACAGGCGGCGGTGAGACGCAGCATGACACCAACTGCCGAGCGGTACAGGCGGCGGTGAGACGCAGCATGACACCAACTGCCGAGCGGTACAGGCGGCGGTGAGACGCAGCATGACACCAACTGCCGAGCGGTACAGGCGGCGGTGAGACGCAGCGTGACCCCAACTGCCGAGCGGTACAGGCGGCGGTGAGACGCAGCATGACACCAACTGCCGAGCGGTACAGGCGGCGGTGAGACGCAGCGTGACACCAACTGCCGAGCGGTACAGGCGGCGGTGAGACGCAGCATGACACCAACTGCCGAGCGGTACAGGCGGCGGTGAGACGCAGCATGACACCAACTGCCGAGCGGTACAGGCGGCGGTGAGACGCAGCATGACACCAACTGCCGAGCGGTCACAGGCGGCGGTGAGACGCAGCATGACACCAACTGCCGAGCGGTACAGGCGGCGGTGAGACGCAGCATGACACCAACTGCCGAGCGGTACAGGCGGCGGTGAGACGCAGCATGACACCAACTGCCGAGCGGTACAGGCGGCGGTGAGACGCAGCATGACCCCAACTGCCGAGCGGTACAGGCGGCGGTGAGACGCAGCATGACACCAACTGCCGAGCGGTACAGGCGGCGGTGAGACGCAGCATGACACCAACTGCCGAGCGGTACAGGCGGCGGTGAGACGCAGCATGACACCAACTGCCGAGCGGTACAGGCGGCGGTGAGACGCAGCATGACACCAACTGCCGAGCGGTACAGGCGGCGGTGAGACGCAGCATGACACCAACTGCCGAGCGGTACAGGCGGCGGTGAGACGCAGCATGACCCCAACTGCCGAGCGGTACAGGCGGCGGTGAGACGCAGCATGACACCAACTGCCGAGCGGTACAGGCGGCGGTGAGACGCAGCATGACACCAACTGCCGAGCGGTACAGGCGGCGGTGAGACGCAGCATGACACCAACTGCCGAGCGGTACAGGCGGCGGTGAGACGCAGCATGACCCCAACTGCCGAGCGGTACAGGCGGCGGTGAGACGCAGCATGACCCCAACTGCCGAGCGGTACAGGCGGCGGTGAGACGCAGCGTGACCCCAACTGCCGAGGGGCGGTACAGGCGGCGGTGAGACGCAGCGTGACCCCAACTGCCGAGCGGTACAGGCGGCGGTGAGACGCAGCGTGACCCCAACTGCCGAGCGGTACAGGCGGCGGTGAGACGCAGCATGACACCAACTGCCGAGCGGTACAGGCGGCGGTGAGACGCAGCATGACACCAACTGCCGAGCGGTACAGGCGGCGGTGAGACGCAGCATGACACCAACTGCCGAGCGGTACAGGCGGCGGTGAGACGCAGCGTGACACCAACTGCCGAGCGGTACAGGCGGCGGTGAGACGCAGCGTGACCACCAACTGCCGAGCGGTACAGGCGGCGGTGAGACGCAGCATGACACCAACTGCCGAGCGGTACAGGCGGCGGTGAGACGCAGCATGACACCAACTGCCGAGCGGTACAGGCGGCGGTGAGACGCAGCGTGACACCAACTGCCGAGCGGTACAGGCGGCGGTGAGACGCAGCATGACACCAACTGCCGAGCGGTACAGGCGGCGGTGAGACGCAGCGTGACACCAACTGCCGAGCGGTACAGGCGGCGGTGAGACGCAGCATGACACCAACTGCCGAGCGGTACAGGCGGCGGTGAGACGCAGCATGACCCCAACTGCCGAGCGGTACAGGCGGCGGGAGACGCAGTAAGAGGATGACCCCAACTGCCGAGCGGTACAGGCGGCGGTGAGACGCAGCATGACACCCAACTGCCGAGCGGTACAGGCGGCGGTGAGACGCAGCGTGACACCAACTGCCGAGCGGTACAGGCGGCGGTGAGACGCAGCGTGACCCCAACTGCCGAGCGGTACAGGCGGCGGTGAGACGCAGCATGACCCCAACTGCCGAGCGGTACAGGCGGCGGTGAGACGCAGCGTGACACCAACTGCCGAGCGGTACAGGCGGCGGTGAGACGCAGCGTGACCCCAACTGCCGAGCGGTACAGGCGGCGGTGAGACGCAGCATGACACCAACTGCCGAGCGGTACAGGCGGCGGTGAGACGCAGCGTGACACCAACTGCCGAGCGGTACAGGCGGCGGTGAGACGCAGCGTGACACCAACTGCCGAGCGGTACAGGCGGCGGTGAGACGCAGCGTGACCCCAACTGCCGAGCGGTACAGGCGGCGGTGAGACGCAGCGTGACCCCAACTGCCGAGCGGTACAGGCGGCGGTGAGACGCAGCATGACACGAACTGCCGAGCGGTACAGGCGGCGGTGAGACGCAGCGTGACCCCAACTGCCGAGCGGTACAGGCGGCGGTGAGACGCAGCATGACCCCAACTGCCGAGCGGTACAGGCGGCGGTGAGACGCAGCGTGACACCAACTGCCGAGCGGTACAGGCGGCGGTGAGACGCAGCATGACACCAACTGCCGAGCGGTACAGGCGGCGGTGAGACGCAGCATGACACCAACTGCCGAGCGGTACAGGCGGCGGTGAGACGCAGCATGACACCAACTGCCGAGCGGTACAGGCGGCGGTGAGACGCAGCGTGACACCAACTGCCGAGCGGTACAGGCGGCGGTGAGACGCAGCGTGACCCCAACTGCCGAGCGGTACAGGCGGCGGTGAGACGCAGCGTGACCCCAACTGCCGAGCGGTACAGGCGGCGGTGAGACGCAGCATGACACCAACTGCCGAGCGGTACAGGCGGCGGTGAGACGCAGCGTGACCCCAACTGCCGAGCGGTACAGGCGGCGGTGAGACGCAGCGTGACCCCAACTGCCGAGCGGTACAGGCGGCGGTGAGACGCAGCGTGACCCCAACTGCCGAGCGGTACAGGCGGCGGTGAGACGCAGCGTGACCCCAACTGCCGAGCGGTACAGGCGGCGGTGAGACGCAGCGTGACCCCAACTGCCGAGCGGTACAGGCGACAGTGTGACGCAGCATGACACCAACTGCCGAGCGGTACAGGCGGCGGTGAGACGCAGCATGACACCAACTGCCGAGCGGTACAGGCGGCGGTGAGACGCAGCGTGACCCCAACTGCCGAGCGGTACAGGCGGCGGTGAGACGCAGCATGACACCAACTGCCGAGCGGTACAGGCGGCGGTGAGACGCAGCATGACACCAACTGCCGAGCGGTACAGGCGGCGGTGAGACGCAGCATGACACCAACTGCCGAGCGGTACAGGCGGCGGTGAGACGCAGCGTGACCCCAACTGCCGAGCGGTACAGGCGGCGGTGAGACGCAGCGTGACCCCAACTGCCGAGCGGTACAGGCGGCGGTGAGACGCAGCGTGACCCCAACTGCCGAGCGGTACAGGCGGCGGTGAGACGCAGCGTGACCCCAACTGCCGAGCGGTACAGGCGGCGGTGAGACGCAGCGTGACCCCAACTGCCGAGCGGTACAGGCGACAGTGTGACGCAGCGTGACACCAACTGCCGAGCGGTACAGGCGGCGGTGAGACGCAGCATGACACCAACTGCCGAGCGGGATGTGACAGACACGACTATCCGACTACGTATGCATGCTGTCTGAAGCGTGATCAGCCGCTGCTGTCACACTGAATAATTGCTCGTTGTTTGACGTGGGTTGGAGTTTGAGTTCGGTGAAAGTAGGCAGTTCGGCTTCTTCAGTCCTTTTCGTGCCGCGGAAAAAGAGACAGTGCATTATGTTGTAAACGTCATTTGATAAATCCTGGGGCATGTTGGTTTTCGGAAAAAAGGTGAAAAGTTGGTCCATGAGAAAGGGGTGTTCATCTCCCACAGTGCGCCAAAGAAAATATAATTTTGCGTGCTCGGCCGTAGTCGGCCAGTGTTTTTTTTCCCCTAGTGTAGCCAGTTTGGCAGATGTACGTAAGCAAATGTGCATAAGCAAATGCACACAAATGCAAATGTGCGAAAGCGCAAAAGTATGTGAGGCAGATGTACGTATGACAGATGCAGTATGGCAGATGTACGCAAGAGCAAGTGTACGCATGTCAAAGGTGCGTAAGCAAATGTAAGTAAGCGCAAAAGTACGTAAACGCACAGTGTGTGCGATTTGCTACTTTTGCGCATACCTACTTTTACGCATACGCACTTTTGCGCTTAGGTACATCTGCGCTTACGTGCAATTGCTAAACGTACATCTGCACTTACGTAGATTTGCGTACGCACATCTGCACTTACGTACATTTGCGTACGCACATCTGCAATACGCACATTTGCTTTACGTACATTTGTCCGGTTACCGCCACTCCGCACGGGAGTGGTCTGCGTTTTATGAGTCGGAGATGTTTGTGTCGGTATGGTCAGTGGTGCAATATTTTTTTAGTGTAGCTAAGCCGGTATAATTTATGTTTGCATAGAGGTGGAAGTGGTGTTTACACGAAGGGTGGGGGAAGCGATGCTGGTCGCCTGGGCGTACGTCTCAGTGGACGGGGAGGTGGCCTCGACGGTCCGTCGAGCCTGGGGTTATGAGCATGTAGAGTCCGAGACGCCTGTGGTGGCCTTGACGGCACATACCTTCTCCCATCGGCAAACCGAACAGTGATTGGATGTGGTGAGGTGGTCGGAGGTGTGGTAGCTAAGGCAATGGGCCGGTTTGGAGCAGGTGGAGTCGGGATGAGGTGTCACGTTGCACTTGGGGAATCAGGTTGGTTGGCGGCATGTTTTACTGCCGTGGCCGATGCACTGGCAGTTGAAACAGAGGAGAGGATTTGGGATAAAAACACGGACTTGATAGCGAAGGCAGCCGACGATAGGATCTTGGAAATAGTGGTAGCGTTGAAGGCAAGGACTAGGAGACTCGTGTTCCGTTTCGGGCAATCTTTGAAGGAGGTGATGCGGCAGACGTGCGTCACCCCCTCCGGTCTGAGCTCGCGTGAATATCTTCCTCAGACATGAGGCGGAGATCCTGTGCGAAGGTGGTGCTTTAGTGGTGCTGCGGTTTCAGTGGAGAGCGACTGTGACGGACTTACCACCAGTCTAGGCTCGGTTTGGGTTATCATGACGAGGGTTCTGCTGGCAGGGGCTTTAATGTCAGGATTAGCTAAGGAGCAGATGGTGAGGAGTTGTTTGGATGGCCAGAAAACGTTGACATGACGGAAGAAAACTGTTACCTCCACAGCCTTGACGACTACGTAAGAGCCAGTTGAGGTAGGGTTCGGTGGATTGGATTGGGACAGATTGGGCAGATGTGGTCTGGTTCGAGCATGGGTCAGCGGCGTAGAGGGTGACGGTCTGCTCCGGATCGTGAGACGTGGTCGTGGTCCTTGGACGAGTAGGGATCGGCGAGGCTTCCGTGGTGTCAGCGCCAAAGGAACAGTTCGGCGTGGATCATTAACGGTGGTATGAAGAGAGGGATCATGAGGGGCAAAGTCCGAGGCCACGCGATCGGCATTGCAGGTATGGTCAAAAGTGGACATTCGGATTCAGAGTCCGTTGGCGAGCTGATGTCGAGATCCTTCTTGCGTTTTCTTCTCATCGTGGGGAAAACACCCCACCTAACGAAATCTACACAAGCACAAAGAATACACAGAAACATAGGGAAAGAAAACACGACGACGACGAAAATCACGTACACTGACGGGCGTCACTCGTATGGAAACGAAATCTGGAACGAAATTCGTCGGGTGTCGCCCGACGAAAATAAAAAATAAAAAAAAAGAAGAAAAATCAGCAGTTAATGATGCCAAACCGGCAGAGTGGATTGGCAGCGAGCGACACAGCAGGAGGGAGCGCCTGTGTGACTGGCACTGACCAGTCCACGAGGCCGAGTTCGGTTTTTGCGGCGTTTAGCATTACGTTTGCCGTGATTCCATAGTTCCATTCCATTGCATTCCAGTGGTTGCACACTTCGACAGTATTTTACTAACTTGCGGGACCATGACCAGTGCTGACTCATCATCATAGCTGCGCGCAGCATCGTTCTGGAATTTAATGTACCGTATGCCAGTATAATGCCAGATATGATCGGACACAATTCGAACACAAAAGTTGCGTCGTGACATAAATTGAGAGCCGTGTCGTCATGTTGTCACATCTAGCCCGCGGTCGCCTGGGTGAACACTTACCCAACCCCATACTGCACAGCGGCGCAAAAATAACTGCCAGCAACGGTGTTCAGACACAATCTCAGGCACCCATGGGTCATATCGATGAGTTGCGAGCCCGTTTTGCCAGCACGAAATCGCGCAGAACTCAATGTCTTCCCTTCGAATCAATAATTAAATTGCTGAGTTGGGCGTAGTCACAAAACGACAGGACGTAAATGGGCGTACCATGTGACGGAAATAATGCTAGTGGCACATCGGCACCGCCGGCACCATCGGCACCACTGGCACCATCGGCACCGCCGGCACCATCGGCACCAATGGCACCACCGGCACCACTGGCACCATCGGCACCAATGACACCATCGGCACCGCCGGCACCATCGGCACCAATGGCACCACCGGCACCACTGGCACCATCGGCACCAATGACACCACCGGCACCGCCGGCACCATCGGCACCAATGGCACCACCGGCACGGCCGGCACCACTGGCACCACCGGCACGGTCGGCTGCGGCCTTGATGGCCAGTACGCCGTGCCAGGTTCGTGCTGCCGTACACGACACCCGTCAGTGTCTCCGATTGTGCTGCGTCTCCCGTGTGTCAGATTCTCCGATTGTGCTGCCTGTCCCGTGTGTCAGTGTCTCCGATTGTGCCGCCTGTCCCGTGTGTCAGTGTCTCCGATTGTGCTGCCTGTCCCGTGTGTCAGTGTCTCCGATTGTGCCGCCTGTCCCGTGTGTCAGTGTTTCCGATTGTGCCGCCTGTCCCGTGTGGCAGTGTCTCCGATTGTGCTGCCTGTCCCGTGTGTCAGATTCTCCGATTGTGCTGCCTGTCCCTTGTGGCAGTGTCTCCGATAGTGCTGCCTGTCCCGTGTGTCAGTGTCTCCGATTGTGCTGCCTGTCCCGTATGTCAGATTCTCCGATTATGCTGCCTGTCCCGTGTGTCAGTGTCTCCGATTGTGCTGCCTGTCCCGTATGTCAGACTCTCCGATTGTGCTGCCTGTCCCTTGTGTCAGTGTCTCCGATTGTGCTGCCTGTCCCGTGTGTCAGTGTCTCCGATTGTGCCGCCTGTCCCGTGTGTCAGTGTCTCCGATTGTGCCGCCTGTCCCGTGTGTCAGTGTCTCCGATTGTGCTGCCTGTCCCGTGGGTCAGTGTCTCCGATTGTGCTGCCTGTCCCATGTGTCAGTGTCTCCGATTGTGCCGCCTGTCCCGTGTGTCAGTGTCTCCGATTGTACTGCCTGTCCCGTGGGTCAGTGTCTCCGATTGTGCTGCCTGTCCCATGTGTCAGTGTCTCCGATTGTGCCGCCTGTCCCGTGTGTCAGTGTCTCCGATTGTGCTGCCTGTCCCGTGGGTCAGTGTCTCCGATTGTGCTGCCTGTCCCATGTGTCAGTGTCTCCGATTGTGCCGCCTGTCCCGTGTGTCAGTGTCTCCGATTGTGCCGCCTGTCCCGTGTGTCAGTGTCTCCGATTGTGCTGCCTGTCCCGTGTGTCAGTGTCTCCGATTGTGCCGCCTGTCCCGTGTGTCAGTGTCTCCGATTGTGCTGCCTGTCCCGTGTGTCAGTGTCTCCGATTGTGCTGCCTGTCTCGTGTGGCGGTGTCTCCGATTGTGCTGCCTGTCCCGTGTGTCAGTGGTGTCAGATCTCCGATTGTGCTGCCTGCCCCGTGTGTCAGTGTCTCCGATTGTGCTGCCTGTCCCGTGTGGCGGTGTCTCCGATTGTGCTGCCTGTCCCGTGTGTCAGTGTGTTCTCCGATTGTGCTGCCTGCCCCGTGTGTCAGTGTCTCCGATTGTGCCGCCTGTCCCGTGTGTCAGTGTCTCCGATTGTGCTGCCTGTCCCGTGTGTCAGTGTCTCCGATTGTGCTGCCTGTCCCGTGTGTCAGTGTCTCCGATTGTGCTGCCTGTCCCGTGTGTCAGTGTCTCCGATTGTGCTGCCTGTCCCGTGTGGCGGTGTCTCCGATTGTGCTGCCTGTCCCTTGTGTCAGTGTCTCCGATTGTGCTGCCTGTCCCGTGTGTCAGTGTTTCGATTGTGCTTCCTGTTCCGTGTGTCAGTGTCTCCGATAATGCTGCCTGTCCCGTGTGGCAGTATCTCCGATTGTGCTGCCTGTCCCGTATGTCAGTGTCTCCGATTGTGCTGCCTGTCCCGTGTGGCAGTGTCTCCGATTGTGCTGCCTGTCCCGTGTGGCAGTGTTTCCGACTGTGCCGCCTGTCCCGTGTGGCAGTGTCTCCGATAATGCTGCCTGTCCCGTGTGGCAGTGTCTCGGATTGTGCTGCCTGTCCCGTATGTCAGATTCTCCGATTGTGCTGTCTGTCCAGTGTGGCGGTGTCTCCGATGGTGCTGCCTGTCCAGTGTGGCAGTGTCTCCGATGGTACTGCCTGTCCCGTGTAGCAGTGTTTCCAATGATGCTTCCTGTTCCGTATGTCAGGTCTCCGATAATGCTGCCTGTCCCGTGTGGCAGTATCCCCGATTGTGCTGCCTGTTCCGTATGTCAGTGTCTCCGATTGTGCTGCCTGTTCCGTATGTCAGTGTCTCCGATTGTGCTGCCTGTCCCGTGTGGCAGTGTCTCCGATTGTGCTGCCTGTCCCGTGTGGCAGTGTCTCCGATTGTGCTGCCTGTCCAGTGTGGCAGTGTCTCCGATGATGCTGCCTGTCCCGTGTGTCAGTGTCTCCGATTGTGCTGTCTGTCCAGTGTGGCAGTGTCTCCGATGATGCTGCCTGACCGTTGTGTCGGGAATGGCGCCGCCGCGAATGGATGGCTTATTGTCGATACCATGGCATGCACACTGGGTATGTGTCAGGGGCGATCCAGACATCTTGATGAGGAGCGGGGGGAGGGAGGGGTTGCCACTTTTCTGGAGGGGCGCCACTTGTTGGCAAAGTTTCAAGAGTGTTCCTGCCTGGGAGCCTTTTGCACTCTGAGGGGCGCCGTTTGCTGAAGAGGTAAGGGTGGAGTGGCGTGCATCCGTGCGCCCCTGAAGGAGCGCCATTTCCTCGGATTGTTGTCTTTCCATGTGGAAAGGAGGTGAGAGCACATGGACCCCTGTTCCCCACCGCCTTGGATCCACCTATTGTTCTGGTGTCAGAACGTCGCTCAGATACGACTGGAGAGACTAGGCCTCGCATAAATTCAATTCAGAACACGTATTTGGTTAATGAATGGATAATCAAGGCGGGAAGCTAATTCATATAATAATGTCACAGTTACGAGTTGTTGACATTTCCAGAGGCCAATTCTATCAGTAACTGTGCCAGTATAGGGCGGAATAATGCATTTCATGTTTACTTGATAAGGTGGGCAGTGTGACTACACCAACGGTGATGCTCATTTTATGTCATCTGGCATTTGGGACTTCGCGTCGTGGAAGGAAATTTGAAGTCCGCTGTTTTCGGTGTACTAAATGTATTCTGCTAGTGCATATATTACAGAGCGAAAACGCCAAGACGCATGAACTGCACCATGTTCAGTGCTGCAGGATGTACCACTAGGCCAGACAGGACAGACCACAACAGCAACGGCATGCATGCTGGGTAATGACACTGACCTACAGCATTATGCATGCTGGAATCAAGCAACGTCTTACGGGCCTGCTCTGTGGCTAGAGACACGTGTGTGTCGGAGAAAAGATGCTTGTAATCGCCACCATTTGTTA
The DNA here is from genome assembly GCA_034440615.1 of Ashinkailepas kermadecensis. Classification (NCBI taxonomy): domain Eukaryota; kingdom Metazoa; phylum Arthropoda; class Thecostraca; family Neolepadidae; genus Ashinkailepas; species Ashinkailepas kermadecensis. The sequence goes on from JAOTOM010003223.1 coordinate 11,009, forward strand.
TTGCGTGATAGAATAAACCTCAATGGGCAAGGGCAAACTTTTGCGCTCTTGACCAGTGGAGTTGACTAATCCCGACCTGAGTTATCCCATACACATTCAGAAAAAGTCACCTCACAAAACTGTTGCGCGCCTCCAGAACAACGCACGCGATGTTCAATCATTGCAGGCAATTTCGTTTTGACGAAATAGTTCTGTCTGCATTCATTCGTGCCGGGTATGTCGGGTGTGGCGCATCGCATATCCCTTAACAACATGGATGAGTCATGGTTAAATTGTCGCGTGGACGAAGTCCTGCTGCTTAGCCTGCTAGCTAACGAAGACATCAACAACTCGTTGCTGGCGAACCGGCCGTCCAGCAGAACAAAGACAACAATTTGCAGTGTAAACATTGCGTCTGCGGTATCTGGAAACAGTCCACAAAATTCTCAACAACGCCAAGCAGGACAACTACAACAACGCCAACCAGAACAAGCAGAAATATGGACGAAATGCACCTTGTGCATAACAAATTACGAGAAAATGAATCGCATTAACTACAGCGTATTGTATTATATGATGCAGCAAAGTGAATATTGCATGCCTCAGACGGTAACAGTGACAAATGTTGCCCACATTGACGCCACTGAGTTCCTCAAAGATGACCTCGGTGTGCTCTGCCGCCTTCAGCTTCGCTGTGTCAGCAGAGCACACTTCGACACTTCGATCACGTTTTCGAGATAGAGTGGCGTCGCCCGGGTAACATTTATTACTGCTGCTCTCCGAAGCGCGCATCATTTGCCTATTGTCCTCATGTCCCATATCTGAATACTACATGGAGTTCGCAAGCTTGCTATCTACCAAACCACATAGCAATCATCAGGATGCTGTTATGCTGATTATCGAATGGTACTCATGGGATATTTCTGGACTGCAAACATATATCATACTTTTCGCAGCGAATATCTCGGAAGCGTTTGCGCAATATTCAGTGGTTTCTGACTCTTGAAGAACGCCGATTTCCGTCTGAAGAAGCGAATCACTGCGAATCAACACACTAGCTTGGGAAGAATGCTTATCATTACAAATGCAACTGAGAATACATTGACTTTTCAGTCGAATCCATGGAGGTTTATCCGACTGCAGACAACGTAAGGGATTTAGCGAGAGACCAAAGGCTCCAGTATCACGCCCGGCCAGCCAACAATAGACAACCATGGATCAGGCCCGAGTATTTCTGACTTACCACGTCCGATGGATGAGTAGCTACACCGCTTCCCAGAACAATGGTAATAGTATTCAGTATTATAATTATAATATTGTGATATTATAATGATAAAAGTAATATAATCACAATAATGAAGTATTATAATGATATTGTAGTAATCCTCCAGAATAATAATATGGAACAATTCGCTGTAAATTGAAATACTTTCGGCAGCGGGGCCCATTCGCCATCACATCACAGCCTTCAGGTATGTCTCGCCTGGTGCGACCATCGAGAAGGAGCCACGGGTGGACTGTTCCAGATAAATCATGTAACACACAGAGAGACACACACATACACACACACACACATATATATATATATATATATATATATATATGTCTATGTATGTATGTATGTATATATATATATATATATATATATATATATATATATATATATATATATATATATATATATATATATATATATATATATATATATATATATATATATATATATATATATATATATATATATATATATATATATATATATATATATATATATATATATATATATATGTCCGTGTGTGTGTGCGTGCGTGCGTGCGTGCGTGCGTGCGTGCGTGCGTGCGTGCGTGTGTGTGCGTGTGTATGTCTGTGTGCATGTGTGTGTCAGCCATTGTTTCCGTTTCAGTCATGAGTAGTTTGCTATAGTCATTGACGGCACGGCCGATTTGGCCTGACCTCGTCACACATGAGTGGCCAATCCACTTCACTGGGGCACTTGTAGTTCAGCCAACCACTCCCTAACTCTGCCAGCTGCACACAGCATACTGTAGTTGGCAGGATTCTGGCAAGTTAGGTGTCGAATTGTCCGGACAGCAGCGACACACATGGGGCTGTAGACTGCTTGCCTTATGTGGCGCCAGGTGCTGTAGCGCGATGGCCTTGTAAGCCATCTCGTAGGTCCAGCGTGTTCAATATTGGACCCGAAGAGACGCCGTAACACTCAGCAGTAAACTGTCAGCCATGGAACATGCACACACAATTGAAGTGGGAACATAATGGATTTCGAATTAAATCTCGTGATATTGTTCCACATGAACAAAGACATGATCAGACTAGGCCGAGTGATACGGTATGCTCCAGATCAAAGGACTTGGTCTGCAATCACCCAGCCCAACCGAGACCCATCAGAGCGTAGGTGTATTGGACAGTTCTGGCTTTCGATGTACTAAGTCCAGCAGGCATTCGCTGGCGTGTAAAATGGTGGCGATAATGTCACTATTTCTGCAGCCTGGAATAGCTACACACGCATGCATATGTCCTCTTATCTCGACGTGTGGTTGATGATTGAGAATGGATGGTGTTTTTTTTTCACGTTCCCACCTTGTTGGGGAGCTAAATTATCGACGGACGGAAGCTGCATGCCCACTTTGACGAGTGCACGAATGTAGCGCTGCTGAAATCGAGATGCTACACATGGCGCTGCTTCACCGTAGCAGCGCCATGTCCACCGGAGCCAAGCAGTCGACACACCACCCAAGACACACCTCATCAGCCTAGCAATTGACACCTTTGGCTCTGTTCGAAACAACAACCATCAAAGTGTTGATCGAGGCTCGAGGGCGCGTCATCCGACTTTGATGGTTCTGCCTGCTTCCAAAAAGATGATGCTCAGAGTTAGAATGGGAAACATTTGGTATTCAGTCAGCTTAATGACGCTCATTACTCGTGCCATTTTTGCAAGGACTTAACCAGTGTGTACATCAGGCAACATTATTGTCTTCCAAACGCTCTGGCACGAGGTGCCCGTGCGTTAGACGGCGCACATATCGCTGGCTCGGATGGCACGGCTCCTTTGCGAGCGCCCCGGGGTTGGTGATTCCCGTCACACGTCATGCTTCTGCTGATGACGTCACACCTCTCGCCGTCAGTCTGGGCGGCGGCTCTTCTCATCGCTGCACTGAGGTCGCGATATGGATACCATCAAGGTGTATTCATGAATTAATCAACTCTGGTACACGATGTGCAGACGAATGCATTTCGGCATTCCAATCGAATGATTCTAATATGCACGGATTCGGGACTTGGATAGGTGGGGATGGAGGTCGTATTCAACATGTCCAGATCTAAGAGGACTGAAGATTGTCTGTCTCTGTCTCTGTCTCTGTCTCTGTCTCTGTCTCTGTCTCTGTCTCTGTATCTGCCTCTGTCTCTGTCTCTGTCTCTGTCTCTGTCTCTGTCTCTGTGTCTGTGTCTGTGTCCAGGGGCGTCGATTTGTATCCTTTTGCGGGGGCCATGGCCCCCCCAATGCTGATCTCGGCCCCCCCAATGTTGATTTGGGCCCCCCCAATAACCCATGCTATTTTTATGCTGATAAAAAGCTAAAGGAAAAAAAGAAGAAAAACACTGTGTTAGGTACATAGAAAACTTAGTTGATGTTAACCAGCACATTTTGTACTGAAAAAGAACAGATTTGGATTAGATAGTGGACTGAGTATCCAACTTTTGCTACACAATTCAAAATTATGTGCAAAAAAACAAAATAGCTAGATTTCCCTCCACTGTGCAAGGAAAACTTACGCCATAAAATGTTAAGATTCGCTGATGATGCATTTTAAACCAGATTGTCTTTTTTTTAATGTTAAGCCACAAAACAACAATTGGATTGTCATACTGATGTTTGTACACACCACCAATGGCAAAACCACACACATGTGAGCTTAAACAGGAAAAAATCCATTCTTAATTTCCAGTCATTGTCAAACTTGCATTGTCCAGTGAACAGCAGACAATCATCCTTGAGATTGTGGATATGCAAACTATAATTATCTTCAGCAGCCCACCTATCACACCATCAGCTTGATATTTACCTAGGTACCTACCTAAATGCCCAATAACAATGCATGCATTCAATATTGATATGGGGAAAACGAGAGCCATGTGTGGGCAAATCTGCCAGCTTATGATGCCATGACAGAGAAAACTCAGCAAGAAGCTGCATGGCCACTGCAATATAATTGGTATTCCTAAAAGAATAAAAAAGAAAGCTATGGCTCACATGACTTTTAAGCAAACCTTAGTCATCCACGACCAATGCTATACAAGAGAAATAGCCTTGACAAGCCCAATGTCTCGTACGCCGCAAAAACACCATTATTAAACGCCGCAAAAATACCATTATTTTAAAAGGTACACCAAAGTCGCATTCAAACCTTGATGACGTCACAGGTTTTTATTCGTATATTGCAGAAATTGGTAGCATCAGGCAAGTTTCAATTTAACTGCATGGGGGAGTGACTTTTTCAGGCGTACCGGACCACAGAGGTCATTTGCGCCACCTTTTTTGAAGCGAGTACGTTACATGTCTGACTATAAAAGCGGGTGTTTGCGATCAAGGTGCAGGCATGTGGACGTTTACATAAAGGGAATTTTACGTTATAGTTTGTGTTATATTTTAGGCGCTGAAGGCGGGGCTAGGATGGGGACATCCCCCTAATGTCTAGATGGCAGGGGCGTCGATTTGTATCCTTTTGTGGGGGCCAGGGCCCCACCAGTGTTGATCTTGGCCCCCCAATGTTGATTTGGCCCCCCAATAACATATGCTATTTTTATGCTCATAAAAAAGTTGAAGAAAAAAAAGAAGAAAAACACCATGCTAGGTACATAGAAAATGTAGTTGATGTTAACCAGCACATTTTGTAATTAAAAAAACAGATTTGGGTTAGATAGTGGACTGACTCTCCACCTTTTGCTACAAAATTCAAAATGGTGTGCACAAAAACCAATTGTCATTGTCAAACTTGCATACAATCCAGTCCCGTGAACAACAATCAGTTATCATTGAGAGTGTGGATATACAAACTATAATTAACCTCAACAGCCCACTCATCACACTATCAGTTTGATATTTGCCTGGTACCTAGGCACCTAGGTACATGCTGCAGAAAGACTTAGAAGAGCTTGTGAAGTGGTCCAAAAATGGCAGATGAAATTAAATTTTGATAAGTGCAAAATCATGCATGTATGCAGGGGCGTCGATTTGTATCCTTTTGTGGGGCCCCACCAATGTTGATCTTGCCCCCCCCCCCAATGTTGATTTGGCCCCCCCCAATAACCTATGCTATTTTATGCTGATAAGAAAGCTAAAGGGAAAAAATGAAAAACACCATGCTAAGTAGAAACATTGATGTTAACCAGCACATTTTGTACTGAATAGAAACAGATTTGGATTAGATAGTGGACTGACTCTCCACCTTTTGCTGAAAAATTTAAAATTGTGTGCAAAAACAAACAAAACAGCTGGAATTCCCTCCACTGTGGAAGTACAGCTTACATCTTTCTGGGTTGGTTGGTTGGTTATTTGGGTTTACTGGCGCATTGACTGCGTTGGTCATACAGCGCCCATACAACTTTTCTTGTTCCCACCTTAAAGCACAATAATACCCAAAAGCTTCCGAAAAAAAAATTACAACCATGTTCACAAAAAATATAATTTTGTATTCAAAATCAGCTTAGGTTAGGTTAGGCTCGGTTAGGTTTCTTTTTTAAGGTTGAGAATTTTCAGAAAATAAATTAAGTGAAATTTTAATTTAGTTTAATTTTGTTCTCAAAAGATAGGTTAGGATAGGCTAGGTTAGGTTTTGTTGCATGAAAAAAAAAAATGTTTATGCGATGTTACCGAACTCAAAGCCTTTTTGGCATTATTTTGCTCACAACCTGAAAAGTAAGCACAAAAAATAAGTGGGTCCAATCATCTTAGTCACCTTCATAAACATGGTATTCTGCATATTTTTCTTTGTTTTAAAGGAAAAAAAGAACACCTTAGACTGCAAGGTTACCAAATAATTTGCAATTTTGGGGGGAAACGTTTTTGGAATTTTTTTTAAAAGTTTTCCAACTTGAAAAGCCTAAACTAACCTAACTTAACCGAACCTAACCCATTTGCTTGCTATATGGAGGCAAATGTGTGTAAAAACTTGTCTTGTTACCACCTTAAAGCACAATAATACCGATTTAGCTAGGTTAGGCTAGTTTAGTTGTTTACCTTGGAAAAATTGTTCAATCATTTTCAAAAATAAAATAAAATTGGAAGTTTTCCTTCAAAAGCAGCTGACATTAGGTTCGGGTAAGTTGGGTTCGGTTGTTCAATTTAGAAAATTTTCAGAATATATATTGCTTAATTTTTGTTTCTATTTTTTTCTCCAAAGCAGGGGCGTCGATTTGTATCGATAGACACTAGCGCGCATTAAATGTCACACATCGTGATGGGCGTTCCTCAGAACATCCAAAATCGTAACATGCAAATAAAAAATTCCAGTTACAGAAATTCCAGCGCCTGAAGTCTAAATTTGAGGTTACAGTGACAAATGTGACGGAGGTAAGACATCTGTGGTGCAATTGCGCGCAGTGTTTAATCCGGAGGCCAATCTCATGTGACGTCGTACTGATTCGTTTTTTGTACTTCGCACATTCTGATGTATCGCACCTTCTGATGTATCTGCGGATTGGTGTGATTTTAGATAGTGAATAAATAGCTTGCTGATATTTAATTCCCAAAGGAACAGTAGTTGAAGAAGTTGGCAGGTAAGCTTGAAAAAGTCCAGTCCATGCTTTTTTCTGATTTGTGCTCAGGGTTTCCATGTTAATATCACATAACTACCACGTTTGTCTTCAAGAAGAGCTGTTTTTAGTTTACTTTTATTAAAATTTTCATTCCACTGCTCTTAGTGCCCTTTCTGCCCAGGATTGGGGCACCTAGTGTTGCATTTCCGTCCAGGGGTTGGCACACCTTTTGGTAAATTTACAGCTTAAGGTAATTTCTGATTAATTTTTTCCCATGCAATGTTTAGGAATGTGATAAACACGATTTTGGTAAATTTGTGTTTTAAGGTGTTTTATGAATTCGTGGAATGTATCATTTCAATGCAATGTTTATGAATGTGACTCAGATGATGGGACCACTCATTTTCGATACAAATGCCTACATTTCAGGTTGTAAGCAAAATAACATCAACAAAAAGCTTTGAATTAGGTGACATAGGGTAAAGTATTTTTTTTAAAAATAAAATAAATGCAACATAACCTAACCTAACCTAGCTTAACCTCCCCTTGGAGAAAAACAAAACCAAAACATCAAGTTGTAAAAATTTCAAGCAATGTATTTTTTTACAATAAAAAAATGTAACCCAATTTAACCTAACCTAACATAAGCTGCTTTTAAAGAAAAAAGATATATTTCTTTCAAATTTTGGAACAATTTTTGCAAAAAATGTCGAACTTAAAACACTTAAACTAATCTAACATCACCAAACATAGCCCATTTGTTTGCTTTATGGAGGCAAATGTGTAATAACTTGCCTTGTTACCACCTTAAAGCACAATAATTCTGGTTAGATTAGGTTGGGTTAGGTTTTTTCATTTGTAAAATTTCAATAAAATAAATTGCTAGATATTTTTCCAATCTTGTTTTTATAGTTGTTTTCTCCAAGGTCAGCTTAGGTTACATTAGGTTATGTTGAATTTTTAATGTATTTCTTTTAATTGCTATGTTACCTAACTCAAAGCCCATTTTTAATGTTATTTTGCTCACAACCTGGAAAGTAAGCATTTGCACAGAAACTGAGTAGTGCCATCAGCTTAGTGACATTCATAAACATTGCATTGGAAATTTAAATATAAATATATTAATAAAATACATAAAAGCACACATTTAATGTCCTTTCCTCTGCAAATGCATGCCTTTCAATTGGGAGTAAAAAATAACACCAAAAAGGGTGTGGAGTAAGGAAATATAGCATACAAATAATGTTCAAGATGTATGATAACCTTACCTAACATAGTTCAACTTCCCATACAAGAAATTAATTGTTTTTAATTTAAATTTTCGAGGCATTTTCTCAAATATTTTCAACTTAAAAAACCTAACCTAAGCTAGCCTGAACCGTTTATTATTTTTTTGTAGAAAAATCATTAACACAAATTATTTACCAACAAATGATTTTTTTTATAACTTACAACAAAAGCCTAACCTAACCTGACAAACCTCACCCCTTTGTATGCTTCATGGAGGTAAAATGTGTGTAAAACTTTTCTTGTGGTTACCTTAAACTGTGATAATACCTGGCTTTTTGGGTAATATTTCAGCTCATGGTACTCTCTGACTTCTTCTAATTTATTTTTTAATGCAGTGTTTGTTAATGTGCTGAACATGATGTAACCGCTCATTTCCTCTGCAGATGCACACTTTTCATTTGTGAGGAAAAATAACGTGGAAAAGGGGGCTTGGATTTGAGTAATATAGGATGAAAAATAATGTTCAGATAAAAAAATGTAACCTAACCTAACCTAGCCTAGACTTCCATGCAAGAAATGATTATTTTTATGCCAAATTCTCCCCCCCCAATTTCTTTTTTCTCAAACATTTTGAACTTAAAAAGTCTAACGTAACCTAATCTAGCTTGAACCGTTTTTGAAGATTTTTTTTTTCATTTACTAACTTACAACAAAAGCCTAGCCTAACGCAATTAGACAAAACCTAGCTCCTTTGAATGATTCGTGGAGGTAAAAATGGGTGTAAAACATGTCTTGTGGTTACCTTAGACTGCAATAATATCTATTTTTGTGCTACCTGGTGTACGTGATGAACCTCCATCTGCATGCTGCATGAGAGCATTGCACTTATTGGTTCACAAAGAACAATAACATTTTGAAAGTACAATATTTTCAGGAATGGAATCCTGTGCTGATAACATTTTCTGAGTTATAAATTTGCAGATCAGATCTACATCATTTGTGTTAATAAATATGAGAAATTCATAGAAATGCATACACCGGTTTGTAGACAAGAAGTTATTCTGATGATTTCTGATGTATTGGAAAATGACAAATTTTCATGATGGAAGCAGGCAAAGTTAAAGTACATATATCTCAATAAGTGGTCAGTTCACTAACAAGACAGCAAATTCACTCAAATAGCACTCAAAATGCCAGGCGGCCCACTCTTTTTGCAAGTTTAAAATCGATGACAGTGCTTTCTTGAATCATGTTTAAAGCACATGAAGGAAATGTATTGCTGACACTTGTTAGGAACTGATGTGTGTAACGTTAATTAACATTTCTAATGTCCTGATGTTTGTACACAAAATATAGCTCACTATTGTAAATAGCATGGGAAGTATGATGCCATATATCATGGCTAATTTATGGTCAAACTGTTATGCAGCAGATTCCCTGCATTGTTACTTAGTTATTTGGGCTTTAGGGCACAGACCATGTTGATCACATAGCTCCCTGCATTGGTGTTAACTGATACATCAGTATGTTTGCAAATTCACTGATGAGTGAATCCATACCATTCTCACTGGGGTATAAAAGCTACATTATAACATTGTTTATACCGGGCGGCTGTGTCGGTGCATTGACGGCACGTTAAACTTTCGGTCAAAATTCTGCCATTTAACTTGAATTAATGGATCGGGTGGTGGGGCCAGGGTTCACGCAACAAGCTCTGCTTAGCAATCCGACCCTGGTTCATAAAGCCAGCCCAACAAGAACTCGGATGAAACTTATAAATAAAATAAAAAAATGCATATAACAGAAACCCATCTCGATTGTCCTGCTTACTCAGGACACCATAGAAGTCAATGAAGCCAATGAAAACCATAGAAGTCAATGAAAATGTTACTTCATCCCCTGTATTGTTAATGGAAACAAGTCTCTTGAACCATATGTTATGTCCTTCACAGTGTTGCTCCATCCACCTCCAACTCCAACCCTGACCAAACTTCAGGAGCTCATCCTTCTCCAAAGCAGTGTGTTGAAGAAGGTATGTATTGTAGCATAACTACTCTGACCGGAATTCCATGGTATCCATGTTGCCTTACAATCCATCCTTGCTGATTCATGTAGCAGATGTTTGACTTTCCTCAAACTGTCTGGATAACTGGGGAGTTGAAATCACATGTGTGATGAAACAGATGAACTATTCCTGGATTTTTATGTTGCATCATTGCATGGCACAGTGACATACCGAATGGGGAGGGGGAATTGTGGGAAGCTCCCTCACCCCCCCCCGTCCTGATAGGTTGTGGGGCCCCCAAGAGTCCGCCGAGCTTAGGAAAAAAATGCGCTATGCTCCCTAAGAATTTCACTCGGTCGACCAAAAATCGCACCGGGGCTCAGAAAAATCACATTCGGGGCCCCCAAACGTAGTGCAGGGGCCCCGATAATGATGCTGGGGCCTCAAAAGTTTGCACCTGGGCCCCTGAAAATCACGTTGGGGCCGCAAACAAGTCGTGCCGGGATTCAAGAAAATCACGACGGGGGCCACAAACGGTCGGGCCGGGGCCTCCTGAAAATCACGCCGAGACTGGGGTATTAAGAATTATCACCCGGGCCCCTGAAAATCACGCCAGAGGCCTGATAGGTCCCACCGGGGCTCTAAAAGTCTCGTTGAGATCACCCAACAAATGAAGCCGGGTGAATGAAAAACAGTCCGGACACGGAAAATCAATCTGGGATCTCAACAATAGCTCCAAAAGCCCACACAACTTGTTGGGCCCCCACACACGTGTCGTAGCCACCGCAAGGGATCCCAACAAGTGACGACGGGGCCCCAAAAATCGCACTTAGACAAAAACAAATTCACGCCGCTTCTCTTGAAAATCTCACTGGGGCCAAAACGTCGTGCCGGAGCCCCACAAGTTGAAGCTGGCTTCCCAAGTACCAATATATACCCGGAATGTCACCTTGCGGACGGAAAAATTGCGTCAAGGATCCACAAAATAAGAAGTCGTCGGACGCCGGAAAAGAAACCTGTTTGGGCACCGGAAAAACGCACCGAGAGCCAGAAAAATCGTACCGGGTTCCAAAAATAGCCTGTAGGGGGCTTATAAAAATAGACTTCACCACAAAAACCACAAGGAGACTCCATCGAATCGACCAGAGCACCGGAAAATTAAGAATGGGTCCCGAAAGAAAATTATCCGAAGGGCCTTTCTACTCTCGATCGTGCAATCTGCGGAAAAAAACACGTTGAGCAGCCGCAGTGGCGTACTAAATGGAAAAATTCCCCTCCCTAACGTTAGGCACCAAGGAAATACTTTCACCCATCGTCATTACCGTTCAGGTCTGCTGTGCTCTGATGCTTCATCAATGCCGGTGTGTTTTAGCCTGCATCTGATCGCTGAAGTATTTTTATTTAAGCCGGTGTGTGTTTGTTGGTGTGTGGAGTGAGGAGGAGGGTAACAGTGACGGTGACGGTGACGATAGATCCGAGCCTACTATATGGCACTGCAGTCGCATGCTATTACTCAGAGTTGTTATGTTGGTGAGGAGGAGGGTAACAGTGACGGTGACGGTGACGATAGATCCGAGCCTACTATATGGCACTGCAGTCGCATGCTATTACTCAGAGTTGTTATGTTGGTGAGTTCGAGTCTCACCTGTCGCTACTCTTCGCCCGCGACCAATCGGCGTGAGAGATTGGCGACGCTATATGACACAACGGTCGACGTGTCGTAGAACCAATGACCAACCAAGAGTTGTTATGTTGAAATGTACTGAGCACTGCTCTTTTAATTATGTGACTTCACCAGTTATTGGGCGATTTTCCCCGTCGGTGAGGATGCTGAATAAACATAAACATACACATCGTCGAATAAGAAATCAGAATTTCTGAGATCTGAAAATATAGTGGGCTAAATCCGATGAGTTTTTTTTTGTGGGGGGTGTCTAGTGTTTTGGCACTTCGGCCCCCCAATGTTTTTCTAAAATCGACACCCCTGGGCGTCCTGGTTACATCTAATCGAGAGCAGAATAAAATTCGATGTTGTGCAAGTTCTTGATCATTGCCAAAGGTCGAAACGTCGAACATATATTTTGGGCAGTGTTTATATCGAATTGTCTTGCCCTGTTAAACGAAGGTGGATTTTCGACGAACAATTTCATGTCGGCAATCCAATGACAGAACGAGCCTTTCAATAGTGCTGCCATCTGTGTTAACCGCATGGAGGACAGTGGCGCCACCTCTGACCTGGCCGCCAGCTGGCCATTGTTCCACATTTACAAGCCCGATACAGGTGCAGATCATCACGTCCAATTCGCGCAATGTACCACGGACCGCCGGACGGTCAAGGGCCGCAATCTGGCGACATAACACCAAGGCTGTTGGTGTCTTGGATCACAGGATTGCATGGGATCACACAGGGTCGCTAATGCCTGGCTATTTGGGATCAGAGCGAGTGAAGAACATGTGAACGCACCGCCACCTAGCTATCGTGGCACAACCTAGAGGAGTAGGAGCCTTACCAGCCTTACCTGGGCCTTACCGAGCCAGCTGCCAAATGACCCTCCCAGCCGGGGACTAAACGCGAGCGCGTGAAGCGACTCTCACCCTTCCTTGCCCGGACAGGAAGAACAATGCAGGCCAGCGCTCTAACCAACTGAGCTACCGAGGCGGCTTATTGGTCCCATTATTCCACATCAATTCGGTTAGATCGAGTTAAAGTTCTCCAGCAAAGCTCATTCCGATAAATTGGCTTCAATTAGCATAACATCACCTCTACGTCTGACTTCGCTAACCTCAAGCTAGAGCGGTTCTATGACTCTGATCCACTCAGAAAAATGCGTGTTGTTGGCCGTTTTATTCCCCCCGAGGGCTTACAGGGGAGAGTACATTGGCACCGACGGCCAACAAACGATGGCCATCGCGCTGCAAACGATCGCGCGCTGTAAACGATGGCCATCCACCACGCGTCGTTGGCCCGAATTCCAACTGTTTTCCTTCAGAAGTGCTGTCTTGCAGTTCTCTTATGAATTCTGATGTTCTCTAATGCAATTCAGTTCTCGCAATCATTTTTTTTTATCATGCCATTATCTACGTAACAAAACAGCGCCCAACCATGGCGTTTGGGCTGCAGTGTTTTGGAGGATCGATCCCTGTGGTGGCGCATCGAGTTCCGTTTAATGGCAGCAGGTTACTGGATGGCGCAGACAGGGTGGGATTGACATTTAGTGATCCTCGATGTGGACAGCAAAATTTTTGATAATGCACTTCGGAGAGGATAATGTTATTTCTCCTTGTGACATCAAAACCCTCTTCTGTGTCTTCCAGTGAGTTCTGGGCATTTTGTGAACAATCAGTAAGTTGAAACGGTACCATTCAACCTTCCGGTGAGAAAAAGGAGACAGCAATTTCCCAGAGATGATAGTGCTCCGGATGACAAAAATCCAGCAGCAGTACGTTTGTCGAACATTGCGTGCGGCGCAATTCGATGTAGATGTAGATGTAGACGCAGCTGCTGACGTTGTTCGGGGCCGGGTGTCTATCTATCGTAGATCATAGTCCTATCTATCGTACATATCTTTCTCTTTGCGCTGTTTCTCCATCTCTCTCATCCTGCAGTTTCGCACGCCCATAGCTCTTCGAAAATGTTTAATCGGGTAACCAGGGTAACCAATAATCATCATCGATAACCTTATCCACGCGTCGCCAACGATGCACGGTCGCACGCCCGACATGCACACCCGGAGGCGACACCACTGAGGAAACAACAAATAGCAAAGCTCTTTGGCATGCAAGCCCTTCATTGTAGCGCTAGACATGAAGCATGTCGGGGGCCTTCCCGAAACTGAGGTTGAATTGGAGCTAGAACGACTGACACTGCAGCATTTCGTAAAACCAGTGTTTATGTTGATTGATTTGCAATGCGCTGTGACAGCTTTGGCCAAGCTCCCCGGTAGTTCGTGAGTCGGCAGTTCACCACCACCGTCTGCCCCGGGGACGGGGAACATCCGCGCGCATGCTATCATCCACTCATGGTGGGTTTGTCATGTCAATGACACGCGTTATAAGTATTTCTGGGACGGCACCAGATCGCCGAGCCTGGGTTCCAACCGATTGCCACGCAATCCAAGGTCAATGAGGTCACACGCAGGTCGGGATCATCAGGAAAACTCCGATGAGGAGCGCAAGGTCCATTTTGCACCAGTGATTCCTAAACGCCATTTTTTCATCCGAGTTGTCATCAGGAAAACTCCAATGAAGAGCACCAGGTCCATTCTGCACCAGTGATTCCCAATCGCGACCAAGTGAACGGGAGCGGGTCGACAGCTCAGCATCGCAACACACCCACCAGGAGGGAGGTCACTTGACAGGGTGCCAAGAGTACGAGGTGCCATGGCAGTCTCGGGACGACTGCAGCAGTAAACGGTTAGGGGGCTCACGTGCCGCAGACACACGATCCGGCTACCACTGTTGACAGATACATTGAGGGACGACCGCAAATGCCATCTGTTGGTAACCCGTGGAAACTAAACATCGCATCGCCACACATAGTGCGACGCGCTCCACGCCGACGAGGTACCGCCATACAGCCCTTCCTTTGAACGAACGACAATTGCGGACACTTCATGAGAGACTTAGCCATGTAAGATGGTAAGCAATGACAATGACGAACAGGGAAGTGCGAAGCGCTTTGACGCATGCTATTCTTATCTACACCCAAAGCGTGAGTGTCAGACTTTGCGAGCAGTTCATACGAACTATTTTAGTGAATATGCGAGAGGACGCACGTTCGGACCTGGCCGTCACCCGCCATCACTGTGTGCAGTTGGCAGACGTTTGTCAACTCCACACCCAGCTGCCGACCGCGGACCGCCACCATGTGCCCCACCATCGCCCGACACGGTGGGAAAATAGGCTGCTACTGGATTTTGCCATCCAGATCATCATCCACCCCAGAACGTCATCCTCTCCTTTTTCTCATTTGGAGGTTAAATCGTGTTGTTTGACAAGTCACTGTTCTGTGATAATGAGCTCAATATTCACTGAAAAGTGCAAGGCGAGATTCTGATGCTGAAAAATGTCCTCTACATATTCGATCCTCCAACATTTTTCCTCTCCGTATCCAGGATTACAAAATACACATCCAACCCTGCATTCGGCAGCACTGTCATATACCAAGCCAATACAGCAAACCCTACAGACACAATGCACGGTGGGAAAATAGGCTGTTACTGGATTTTGCCATCCAGATCATCATCCCCCCGGAAAGTCATCCTCCCTTTTTCTCATTTCGAGGTTAAATCGTGTTGTTTGACAATTCACTGCTCTGTGATAATGAGCTCAAGATCCACTGAAAAGTGCAAGGCGAGATTCTGATGCCAGTGTTCAAGAAAAATATCCACCAAGATCCACCAGTGTGCACCAAGACTGTCAACACCACCAATGTACACTACACTCTACATACATCGCACACCACACCAATGCCACAAACTGCACACCTACCACATTGTCTACGATGGAAAACCCCCAACATCCGAGGATCTCAGACAGGGGACAGAGGTGGTTTGGGACTCTCTCGAAGAACAGAATAAGATAAAGCGAATGCAAACGTGCAGCACACAGTGTGACTTTCTGCAGGATGCTGTGCCTTGTAGGTTATGTTGTCTGTGTTGGAGACCAACAAAATATTGGGTATAGATAATGATCCAAAACCCACCACACCATGCTTATCGATATACCGCTTTAACAAAATGTGTTCCATAAAGAAACTCACAAAAAACTCGAACAGATTCGCCTCCCCTCCCCCCCCCGTATCACGTCTCTCACCTTGGATGGCCTGTATGAAGCGCTGGGAGATGACCCGGACCTGGGTCATGACCCTCTCGTCGCGGAAGTCGTACGGGAACGTGTCGGACCACTCGGACAATAGCTGCAGCACGCCAGTGGCCACCTGTCGGGTCGCCGGGTCAAGGTCACGGTAATCAAAGTCCATCTCCGGACGGATCAACTTGCTCAGGTCCTGCTGTGGTGGGGGAGGGGAGGTACTTCGACCAGTAACTGCTGTATAATGGGTTAGCATTAGCCGGAGTACTGTGAGTCGATTGCGGCTGTGCACAGCTGTTCGCAAGGCTGCTGCAATGATGCAAAACCGACCCAAAACCAACCAACTAGCGGAGAAAAGCTCCACGAGTGAGGAATTTGAAGACGCGATCAGCGTCTGGCTTCATTTAAGCCAGAATGGCTACTGCTAAATTTAAGATTCAGCTTAAAATACGTCGTCCTAAGCCTACCTCCTCCTACCTCCTAAGCAGCAGGAATCTTACACTTGGTGATGTTCTACGGAGAACCACGGTACAACAATAGTGTAGTGAAGTCAACTTCGGACACCTCTTTGGCTTCCTTAGTTCCTTAGTTCGATGTTCTATGTGAAGCATAACATCTGGTTCTGTTATGAACGCTCCGAACGGAAGCCGTCACCGTCGGCCGGCGCCGGCTCAACTGCCGCCGACGTCGGCAGTTGACGCCTCGAGCCGCGGCTGCGGCGGTGTGTTATGCTTTAACGAGATCCGGCGCCGGCGCGGCGACGGCAGGTCGGCAGGCGTTGTGGCCATGGGAAGTCATTGCACCATGTCACAATTGAATATATGGGGCTGGAGGCTGGTTGGAGTCGTCGACCGAGCCCCTCGCTCCCAGTTGCCGCACGTGATTGACCCGCGATAGGCGTGGCCAATCGACTGTCACATACACCATGTGACCGCAATATATGTGGGGCGTGTGCGATGACCAGACAGCTCCCTTAGAGGTGTGTTGCAAGAGGCGATGCCGGCCAGTGACAGGCCAGGGCGTTGGCCGGGTGGGCCCCTCCCCAGTCTCCTCACGGGTGAGCGACCGGTCCCGTCTCGTGCGCGTGGCTCGCCCAGACGCTACTGAGCGGCGAGGCTGGAAAGATCTAGCTCTGGGGTAAGTTGCGGACGTTGGACGGTTGTCCAAAACGGTGCCTGGAGACTTGAAGGCACGGGTTTGGAAACCAATTACCATTACCATGGTGATACCAATAAACCCCACCCACACTTCACGTCACGTGTTGCCTGTGGGTACGCCCATGTGCATAACATTGTGTTCCCAATCAACGCCGTACCAATTAACTCAGCCCAAACATAATTTAGTTAGTGTTTGTCAGCACCATTTTGATACAGCAGTCACGTTTTGGTAGAGCCATTCGCTTTCCCTCGTTGAATTATGAGCAAGGCTAAGCTGCTCTCTATGGGAATTTTTATCACTTCTACTGCTGCATTCATAGCTAATTACTAATCATGAAAACCTGGTTGCCCTTAGCACTACTTTTGACAACAGTGACAACACCATGAAACCCACTTTCTGGAACAGTGTGAAATCCAGCAATGATTCAATTCGGCAAGATATCGGTCAGATCGGTCTGCTTCGTTTATGCATATCTATATTCAATAACTCGTCTTCTTCGTTTCAGGAAGTACTGAAATGAAGTCGTACAAGACAGAAACATCAACGTCATATAAAAAGTAGCATTGCAACGGAATAGGTGAAAAGGAATATCAACCTGATATTAATTTTTGTCCATTCATCTAATCCTGCCTGAACACCCTCGCTGAATGCAGGCACATTCTCACTTCTGACGTCTTCACTGCTGGTTTAGGATTAGCCAGTGTCGGCCTCCCTTTCCCTCCTCGTCCTCACCAGCGGCCAGCCCTCCTACAGTCACTGCAACCGCCACTCATCACCTGTCCCGACACCGCCTGCGGAAGCCGCACCCAGTGACAGCACCCAGTGATACCCAGTGACAGCAGCCAGTGACGGCACTCAGTGACGACACCCAATGACGACACCCAGTGACAGCACCCAGTGACAGCACTCAGTGACGACACCCAATGACGACACCCAGTGACAGCACCCAGTGACAACACTCAGTGACAGCACCCAGTGACAACACTCAGTGACAGCACCCAGTGACAACACCCAGTGACACCCAGTGACAGCAGTGACCATGCCGTGGGCGATGGGAGGCGGAGCTGGCGCAATTGGCGCCAGCTGGCGAATTGGCGCCAACAACATCCGCGCCATGGCGACCACCATTCTTGGCCTGGCGCTGCTCACGCCTCTGGACAACCCGAATCACATCGGGCATCAAGTGAAAACACTGCCAACCTACGACTACATCATAGGTGAGAGTCACCAGAGGTGTTCTGCCGTTACGCGCAAGCGCGGACATTTACCCTCCGAGTGTCGGGTGTGTCCGAGTGCCTCGGCACACCCGGCACTCCGAGTTCCGAGTGCCATTTGACGCTCCGAGTGCTTGCGAGTGCTTGACCCAGACGTACTGGGTGCGGTGCGACCGGAGCAAATACCTAGTAGAAGTATGAAATGTACAGCTTATTTGGACAAACTCACCCAGTGGTGAATTAGCAGATGCCACTGCCTCTTATATCGGATTGGTTTCATAGCGATTTTCGAAATTTTTCGCACGGCATTCAATCGTTGAATGTGAAGACCGTTACTATTTCAAACTAACATGTCTCACAGCACTACCAACAACACAACATCTCACTACTTTACTTTACTGCCTGCATAGGTATGCTTTTAAAACCAATGTTGTAGGGGATTGAGACATTCGACATCCGTCTGCTGGTGTGTATTTTGCTCTCCCTTTCTCCCGCAGCACTTCTTTTGCAACACCCGGCGTTCTTTTACGCTCCAACCGAAAATCGTTCGTCACATCAAGCACAAAAGCATGCCTGGCTATAAAAACCCATGCTATAGGCAGATGGAGCAGCTGATGACCTGTTTGCTGATGTACATATCATCACCCCTTTATAAAATTTTGGCGCGGCATTTTGCATTTACTTGCTATGTCCTGATTAACATTGCGCCCGGGACGCGACGGAACGGCACTATTATTGCACAATACAACATTCTCACCGATCTGACGCTCATTCGATATGAAGCTTACAAAGTGTGGCACAACACCCCAAGCAAATAACTATTTTCATGCCACCAGCTAGTCCTCAATGCACTGGATGATTTACCTGAGGCTGGAGATTACCAGATCACTGGGCACGGTTAGAAAACGTGCCATCCGTTGGAATGTTTTGACTCCCTAACTCCTGACACCTATGCTGCGCACGTTAATAGGTGACCCAAGAAAAGCTTTCACAAGATGTCCTGCTCGTGATGAGTTCCAAAAACGTGCACCTGTCAATGTTACACTAATTACTAGCATTTTACTACTATTTACTAGCATTCACTGTTGACTCGTCAATTCACAAAAGGGTGCTGAAATATGCGTGTACAGCGCAGCTGTTAATGGTCCAAATAACCGGCCACACCTGTCCGCCACCCGCCCCACGGCACGGCAAAAAGTTGCCAGGTTCTAAGGTCACCATGCCAGCGGGTGCCCACCCATAGCAATTGGGCAATACGGTTATGACCCTGAGTTACGTCATATAACACTGCCACGGACAGAGCTAAGCATTAGTGGGCCGGTTAGATAAGCTTCGCGTGAAATACTGCCCAACATGACGTGGTGTTAATTATAAAGTGGTTAAGAGTGGCGGCGAATTTGGAGCACAGCTGTAACGTAGCACACGACATCACTAGCACGTATGCACAGCATGGGCAGCAATACAGCACAGCACCTCCATAATTGTTATTCTCTCACGCTGCGATTTCAAGGATGTGGTCAAACCGAAATCATTGGCGGCCCGTGGCGAACCATTTCCCTGGATTCAAGTTCAAGCGGCTTTGTCACAGCTGACGGAAAATGTAGCACGGGAGCGCGCTGACATTCCGCATAGCGCATGGCAAGTCACCGCAAGCCTTCATCGATTAAATTGCATGTGGATCAAATTAGCTGGAGTTATCACGCCCTTCTATATTTTGATGGGATAACGGATTGGCTTGTCTGACAGAAAGTGTTGTCCAAACCTCAGAAATACGAACCTAGAACACGAAAGGAAAGAACCAAGAAAAAAATCGAAACTTGTTTTAATACCGATGTTCTGCACGGAGGCACGGCCAAGAGCCCCCCCTATGTCTGACCTCTGCAGTTGGCCGGGGAACTGTAGGCTGGCGACACGGAGGACTCCTCTGACCTTCGTCTGCCCCCTGTGTGACCTTTATCTGACCTCTGCAGAGGCGGGTGACACGGCGGGCTCCGTGCTGGCGGCACGTCTCTCGGAGGACCTTCATCTGACCTTCGTCTGCCCCCTGTCTGACCTCTGCAGTGGGCGGGGGCACGGCGGGCTCAGTGCTGGCGGCACGTCTCTCGGAGGACCTTCATCTGACCTTCGTCTGCCCCTGTCTGACCTCTGCAGTGGGCGGGGGCACGGCGGGCTCCGTGTTGGCGCACGTCTCTCGGAGGACCTTCATCTGACCTTCGTCTGCCCCCTGTCTGACCTCTGCAGTGGGCGGGGGCACGGCGGGCTCCGTGCTGGCGGCACGTCTCTCGGAGGACCTTCATCTGACCTTCGTCTGCCCTCTGCAGTGGGCGGGGGTACGGCGGGCTCCGTGCTGGCCGATCTCTCGGAGGACCTTCATCTGACCTTCGTCTGCCCTCTGCAGTGGGCGGGGGCACGGCGGGCTCCGTGCTGGCGGCACGTCTCTCGGAGGACCTTCATCTGACCTTCGTCTGCCCTCTGCAGTGGGCGGGGGTACGGCGGGCTCCGTGTTGGCGCACGTCTCTCGGAGGACCTTCATCTGACCTTCGTCTGCCCTCTGCAGTGGGCGGGGGTACGGCGGGCTCCGTGCTGGCGGCACGTCTCTCGGAGGACCTTCATCTGACCTTCGTCTGCCCCTGTCTGACCTCTGCAGTGGGCGGGGGCACGGCGGGCTCCGTGCTGGCGGCACGTCTCTCGGAGGACCTTCATCTGACCTTCGTCTGTCCCCTGTCTGACCTCTGCAGTGGGCGGGGGCACGGCGGGCTCCGTGCTGGCGGCACGTCTCTCGGAGGACCTTCATCTGACCTTCGTCTGCCCCCTGTCTGACCTCTGCAGTGGGCGGGGGCACGGCGGGCTCCGTGTTGGCGCACGTCTCTCGGAGGACCTTCATCTGACCTTCGTCTGCCCCCTGTCTGACCTCTGCAGTGGGCGGGGGCACGGCGGGCTCCGTGCTGGCGGCACGTCTCTCGGAGGACCTTCATCTGACCTTCCTCTGTCCCCTGTGTGACCTCTGCAGTGGGCGGGGGAACGACGGGCTCAGTGCTGGTGGCACGTCTCTCGGAGGACCTTCATCTGACCTTCGTCTGCCTCTGTCTGACCTCTGCAGAGGCGGGGGAACGGCGGGCTCAGTGCTGGCGGCACGTCTCTCGGAGGACCTTCATCTGACCTTCGTCTGCCCTCTGCAGTGGGCGGGGGCACGGCGGGCTCCGTGCTGGCGGCACGTCTCTCGGAGGACCTTCATCTGACCTTCGTCTGCCCCCTGTCTGCCCTCTGCAGTGGGCGGGGGCACGGCGGGCTCCGTGCTGGCGGCACGTCTCTCGGAGGACCTTCATCTGACCTTCGTCTGCCCTCTGCAGTGGGCGGGGGTACGGCGGGCTCCGTGCTGGCGGCACGTCTCTCGGAGGACCTTCATCTGACCTTCGTCTGCCCTCTGCAGTGGGCGGGGGCACGGCGGGCTCCGTGCTGGCGGCACGTCTTCTGGAGGACCTTCATCTGACCTTCGTCTGCCTCTGTCTGACCTCTGCAGAGGCGGGGGAACGGCGGGCTCAGTGCTGGCGGCACGTTTCTCGGAGGACCTTCATCTGACCTTCGTCTGCCCTCTGCAGTGGGCGGGGGCACGGCGGGCTCCGTGCTGGCGGCACGTCTCTCGGAGGACCTTCATCTGACCTTCGTCTGCCCTCTGCAGTGGGCGGGGCACGGCGGGCTCCGTGTTGGCGCACGTCTCTCGGAGGACCTTCATCTGACCTTCGTCTGCCCCCTGTCTGCCCTCTGCAGTGGGCGGGGGCACGGCGGGCTCCGTGTTGGCGCACGTCTCTCGGAGGACCTTCATCTGACCCTCGTCTGCCCCCTGTCTGACCTCTGCAGAGGCGGGGAACGGCGGGCTCAGTGCTGGCGGCACGTTTCTCGGAGGACCTTCATCTGACCTTCGTCTGCCCTCTGCAGTGGGCGGGGGCACGGCGGGCTCCGTGCTGGCGGCACGTCTCTCGGAGGACCTTCATCTGACCTTCGTCTGCCCTCTGCAGTGGGCGGGGGCACGGCGGGCTCCGTGCTGGCGGCACGTCTCTCGGAGGACCTTCATCTGACCTTCGTCTGCCCTCTGCAGTGGGCGGGGGCACGGCGGGCTCCGTGCTGGCGGCACGTCTCTCGGAGGACCCGTCGACGTCTGTGCTGCTGCTGGAGGCCGGCGAGGCCGGCACCGCCTACGTCGAGTGGCCGATCCTGACCAAGCTGGCATACGGCCGGAAACGCTACGACTGGGGCTTCGTCAACGTCCGAGACGAAGGCTACTGCGAGGGAATGGAGAACAAGGTGCGGCCGCTCCCGCATCGCATTTGTTCCTGACGGGGAAAACACGTGGAAGGACAAAAATGTTCCGGAGATCATTTGGAGCCAAGTAGGTGCTGAAGTAAATCGTGGTGGCTGGTGTATCAGCGTGCCCGAGAACAGGCACGTCACGATGTGAATAGACAGCTCACGTAATCCTTACCCCCCCCCCCCTCTCCCAAAAAGAAGAAGAAGACATATTGTAAATGAATAGATCATGTCATTCGAGGCGACAAAATGATGTGGTAATTTAGTGCATACGGATTCGGGTATTTTGTGGTGATTGTGCTGAAGTCAAATAATATAAACATCCGTCGGGACCTCTTCTTTAGCAAAACGTCAGGGTGTGCCTTTGCAGGAAGGGGGGGCGTAGTCGTTAATGATCATTGATTGAAATATTGGAAGCCATTGTTCTTACAAATCAACAAACGAGCCGCAACTGCACAGCTGCATGGTCCCGCACGTCACACGTCACACGCAAACGTCACAATCGACAAGATGACGTCACTGCTGTGTACCGTGACTGAACACTTTCAACCTGTTCGTGCGGCACAGTTGTGGTGTTCTGATGCAGACGCCGACTGTTGTTCGATGCTCGCGATGTGCTCGCGGCATGCATTTTCAGCACCAACGGTAGTTCGCAACGTCACGGAAAAACCGTCACGAACTGCATGACGTCATCATGACATCATCCCGCCCTGCGCTCCCGAGCGTCTGCCCATCTGAACAATTGAAGCACGGCGATGTCCCTAAAACCGTGCGATACCAATGTCGTTCCATCCTCTCCGCATGTCTTCACGCAAGAAAAAGTTTCGGGAACCGAAAGCGCCTAGCGTGCCATCGCGCGCCACCTATGTCCAACAGCAGTCGTGACGTCAGCCGGGGGAAACCGTCGGCGAGTAACGAATGCGGCCGATGTTCACAGGTGTGCAAACTTTCGCGCGCGAAGATGCTGGGCGGCATGTCCGCCTTCAACAGGATGATGTACGTGCGCGGTAACAAGCACGACTTCAACCTGTGGGCCAGCTTGGGCAACGCGGGCTGGGCGTACGAAGACGTGCTGCCCTACTTCATCAGGGCCGAGGATAATCGCGACCCCTTTCTCAGGAAGAGCCGTGAGTTACCCGACATAATTTGACACAAACCTGCCGTTTGTGCGATTGGCTTTTAATTTTGTGATATTTGCCCAAACTTGATCCAATCATGAGTTCGGTCATGAATGACCAGAGCAAGCACGAACTGATCTGACCATAGCAAGATCTGAAGATCACAGGCCGCGGGATCTGACCTGTCCTGATGTTAAATATTTGTGTTTCAATTCAATATTTCGACTGACCTGCCCTGATCTAACATGACTTATCCTGACGTGACCTGACCTGACCCAACACGACTTACCCTGACGTGACCTGATCTGATTTAACATGACTTATCATGACGTGACCTGATCTGATATAGCATAACATCCTGGCCTGACCTGATCTCATCTAATATGACTTATCCTCACGTGACCTGAACTTATCCTGATGTAACCCGTCCTGATTCGTTGGTTATTGGCTTTACGACACATCGACCGTTGAGTCATGTAGCGCCATCAATCTCTCCCGCCGATTGGTCGCGGGCGAAGAGTAGCGACAGGTGAGACTCGAACCCACAACCTTTCGATTGTGAGACGTGCAACTTACCCCTAGACTACTCGTCCCCTAACCCGTCCTGATTTGACCAGACATGGCTTATCCTGACGTGACCTGTCCTGATGGGATCTGATCTGAACAAGCCTGACGTCACGTAATACACGTCGTTCACGCATGATAATTATCCGCCTTTCATTTTAAAAAAAATAATTTCATTTTGTTTTTGATTACATCTCACCAGGGAAACCAATCACGGTCCGACACTTTTGCGATCTTCCGGCAAATTAACAGCCCAACCTAACGTCTCGGTATTTGTATTGAAAAAGCCACTGACCAAAAATTAGACGCAAAAAATGTGTGGACTTGACTTGTTGAAGCTTACCTAGTAACTTCTTCCGCCACAATTTCTTTGGGAAACCACATTAAAGCAAGATATTCACTATTTAAATCACATCACTTAACATTGACACAGCGGATGTTGCGGGCTCCTTTGGTGACAATGATATATGATCCAACATCGGTGGTTCCAGGCAGTCCAACATCAGTGGACTTTAGACGATCCAACATTAGTAGGTTATAGACAATCCAACATCAGTAGGTTCTACGCGACCAAATGTTAGTAGGTTAGGTCTTTTTATTTTGGAATTTTACATTATTTTTTACTATACATTGCCACACCCCAAACCCCATATTCTGCTCCACATTATTCCCATATTTTGTTGCGGAGGGAGGGAATAGCATGCAGCTGCATTGCTAAAAATGTATTTTTATGGTGCTTTTTAATTGGATTTGAACAACTTTCATGTTCTTTCCAGAATTATTGCAGTTAAGGAACCCACGAGTGTAAAATGTTACGCACGTTTTATCTCCATGAAGCAAAGAAAGGGAAAGAAAGGGATGTTATGATAGGCTTTCCTTTAAAGTAGAAACTTATTTTATTTAATTGTATTCATCGTCACAAAAAACGATTTTTTTCCAAAACATGTCAGCCTAGGTTCGGTTATTATCTTTTTCTTTGAAAAGTTCCCAGTAAAAATATTCCTCGAAAATTCTCCATTTTTAAAAAGAATTCGTTTTCTTGCATGGAAGGGATAGGCTATGTAAGGTTAAGTTATGATGCATTTTGCCTGCCAACTGAAAAGCATGCATTCGCAGAGGAAACGAATGGTCGCATCGTGTTAACCACATTCATAAACATTGCATTGGAAAAAGGAAATTCAAGAATTCAAAAATTACCTTAATATTCAAAGTTACCTTCATTTCTTGGTGAACCGACTACCTATTGAGATATATGTGCTTCAACTTGAACTGCCATCTTGAAGTGTTATTTCTTTTAAAAAAAAATGAACATCATTCAAATCACATTAGAAAGCACCATATTTTTTGGGAACATATATTGACCTAGGGGCTAATCAATATATTGACATATATATATATATATATATATATATATATATATATATATATATATATATATATATATATATATATATATGTATATGCGCCCTTCGTCGACGGGCTTCTAGGACAAATGTACGTATGGCAGATTACGTAAGCAAATGTACGTAAGCGCAGATGTACATATGGCTAATGTACGTATGGCAAAAGTACGTAAGCGCAAAAGCACGTAACCGCAAATGTACGTATGCGCAAATGTACGTAAGCGCAAAAGTACGTATGCAAATGTACGTAAGCGCAAATGTACGTATGCGCAAAAGTACGTAAGCGCAAAAGTACGTCAGCGCAAATGGACGTATGCGCAAAAGTACGTATGCGCAAATGTACGAATGGGAAAAAGTTTGTAAGCGCAAAAGTACGTAAGCGCAAATGTACGTAAGCACAAATATACTTAAGCGCAAAAGTACGTATGCGGAAATGTACGTATGCACGTACATTTGCGCCGACGTACATTTGCGCTTACGTACTTTTGCGCATACGTACTTTTGCTCTTACATACTTTTGTGCATACGTACCTTTGCGCATACGTACATTTGCGCATACGTACTTTTGCGCATACGTATATTTGCGCATACGTATATTTGCGCATACGTACATTTGCTATACGTACATTAGCCATATGTACATCTGCGCTTACGTACAATTGTCATACGTACATCTGCGCTCACGTACATTTGCTTACGTGCATTTGCGTACGTACATCTGCCATACGTACGTTTGCTTTACTTACATTTTTCCGGTTACCCACAAGTTTAACAGGCACCAGCGAAATGAAACAATTATACTGACGCGAATCCCTATTCCGCTATACGCCGGCGCTCCGCGTCGAGACACTCTGGGTCTCCAGTGTCCCTCCCCTGGCACGCCGACCCGGCGGGTCATTGGCCGACCCGACCACCACGTAGCGATGACGTCACGGTCGGACGCCCCAGGCGCCGCGGTAACCGGCCACTCGCAGCGGACGTGTCGCACGGATCCCACAGCCGGGACGTCACACGTCACAGCAGTGGCGCAGCCAGAATTTTCCTACGGGGGGGGATTTAAAACAATGTGATGAAATAGCAAGAAAAAACTTCCTGCGCGCCGAAGGCTCATGGTTTTGTGTGGTGAATATCGAAATAGGTATCGGTTGACCTAGTGTACTCCAAGTACTAGGTAAGTAAGTATAGCCAGGGGGTCGGGGCCCCGCCGCTGGCTGTGCCTCTGCATAAAAGCGTCATGTACCAAGTGGAATCTGGTAATCCACCTGTTAACAGGGACATACATACTTTTACCCGGGATATGGATTTAACAATACCACGGTACGGAGTCTTTTAGAACTAAATCTGTAGGGAGGAGGGGGCAGATCACCCCTCCACCCACACACACCGTAAGACCTCGTCAGAACTGAATAGCACAAACGAATTCTACCGATTTAATCTACACATTTTGAAGGTCAAACCTTCTGCAATGGTGGAGTCTGAGGCGAAAATGTGGAGAAAATCATGAAAGCCATTTCGGATTTCATTTTACACGGGTAAAACTGTGTATGGTTGGATATAAATATCCTTCATCATCACAAGCACTATTTATGACCATACGTGCACATGTACCACAGCCAATGGCGCAGCTAGGAACCTACGGACGGGCGTGGGTATCATTTGTTCTATCTGGCTGGTCCTTCACAGTCAGTGCCGCAAATGCCTATTACTTTGTCATTCTTACATAATGTGAACACGTACCAGGACATTTTTGCCCAGAGACGCCATCAGGTAGTTACGCTATGGTCCTGGGAGGCCTGGTCAGGAAGGCTACTACAATTATTGGACTTTATAAATATATCCCGGCTCCACCACTGCATGAGCACTTCATCGCATAGCTTCGTTCAGATCGACCAGGTGCTGGTCGATGCTGGTCATTGACCAGGTGCTGGCCTATGTGTTGCAGCCCCACTAATACACCAGTAACTTTGCATTTTTGCGGTGTCTCGTATATTGACACATACAGACTTGACCTGGGGTCGCCATAGCCCAGATGGCTCTTCGTTCGACTCCAGATTGCCAGGTCGTGGGTTCGAATCCTTCAGCCGACGGGATTATTCGCTCGCGGGCAATCGGCATGAGAGGTTGGCAACGTTACGTGGCCTAGCAGTCGAATGTGTCGTGGAGGAGCCCAATACACACTTGACATAAGTAAACGCAACTCCAGCATGCATAGCTTTTTGATCCAGGTCACCTTTGCATTCACCTCAGTCGGGCCAGAGACGTGGGTCTGGAGGAGAGGTGGCCAAGCTTTCCTGCCTCTCCCACGGGGCGGGTGCCTGATCCACTGCTCCCACAGGTGATCAGGGATCCACTACAGCACGCGTAAACCCGCCCGGGCCCCGACATGGGTGATCTGGCGAGGACTTACCTAATGACTGGAGGATTGGAGGACCTAATGGAGACTGGACTGACTGGAGGACCTAATGACTGGAGGATTGGATTGGACGTGGAGTGGCCCAACCAAGACTAAGAGTGCATCTGGATACACCTGCGCATGAATAGTAACCTCACCGAACAGCGCTACGTCGGATACACTAGGAAAATGAATGACATCTAGAGAATTTCCTGACTGTACTCAGCTAGACCGGCCATAATGCGTAAACTACACAATGCATTTTGGTGTCTGACATATAGTAGCTTAGTCGTTGCCTCATCCACATCTTTAAAAATAAAACCTTGTGCCACAGGTAGGGCCACACATGCTCCGAAGGCCAGCAGTACCAGAGCTGATGAAGTGTACGGCACCGTGGCGACTAGTTCACAGGGTTCCAAGTTGAACATATGCAATTACTCGAGGGGATCCACCCTCTTCAGAGAGTGACATAGAACTCTACCTACGTCTTTTGCCGATTCTGATTGCGTCATGACATTGACGCGTGGGATTCTGGTGTGTCATGTTAGACATTTGGGCTTTAGGGGCGGTCGCACCTTCTTGGTGTGTTAAATTAATAATATTTAATAGGTGTGAGATGTCGAAATGCGCACAGAAGGATGTGGAAATTCGTTATGCTAACGATGCCACTTAAGATAGCTTAACCCGCGCCGTCTCGGGGTGGGAGTCGTTAACGACCCCCCACCGTAAGTTTTTCGGCGGATAGTGAAAAAAAATGGCGCGCGGCAGCGCGCCGAAATTTGGCATACCTTTTCCCACATCAATTTGGCATGTTGTACCAAAATTTTGAAGTCAGGTCATCTAAGGTCAATGAGTTAGTCAGGTCAAGTGAGGTCACCTCCAAAAAAGTCCAACCAGCCGTCACGCTTTAACGGATAAAGATATTTTAATGAAACTTTCAGCGTTTGCTTATCTTTAGGGATGCAACAAAACGCACCAGATGAATGTTTTGTTTTTTCCGTTTTTGATAACTTATTAGTTTTGCATATTTGCCCATTATAGTTAAATCGAAGATTCTGGCTAAAGTAAACATTTTGTATGGGAGTAAGTTGACTTTGAACAACGTTTTTCGGTCTGCTCTACCCATTAGAAAAGGAAAATCATAGAGAACTTGAAAACTCAAAATTTTGAAATAAAAAAGAAAAGATTTTTGGGTGGACACATATTTTATGGCCCTGGTAGATTTCGCTTTCCTTTTCTGATTCTAAATATTTTTATTTAAATCTCCCCCAAAATGAACTCCCAGAGCCAAAAACATGATGTAAGTCCTGCAAACCTAGGCCCCCCTAGTGACGGAAGTTGTTTTGGGGTGGTGGTGTCTGGCCCTACTCGTCGAGCGCTTTCCGATGACACCTCTTTCGTTTTCGTGCGACGCTTAGTTTGGAGATTAGACGGGGGTCCCTATCGACCCTCCCCCTCGAGACGGGGTGTGAGGATATGACCGGAAAGACGGGGAGGGTTAAAAGCATTTCCAACACCATTTTTACCCAACAGCGTACACGTACGTGTACATTTCCCGTTTATATGTGATCCCTAATTTATGAATAACTATTTTAAAGATTACGATACAAAATACCTATACTTATCAAATAGTGTTATTGTAAAACAGACCACATCATTATCTTACATGGAATTGCGTCCAGAGATCCTCGTGTATCACGATCCGCAATGGTGCGTATAAGCATGCCACTTATCAACGAGATACCGTTAGAGATTAGACACGAGGACTTCACAAAGACTCATCAAGAAGCAGATGTTGATACTTCTTTGGGAGGGATATCGATTCAGTGTTCATGAAGTGCTATATTCCACCATATTTCACGACTACGTATATGCATGACTATGACTATGTCTATGCATGCATGACTATGTATCGCTGTTTGGACAGCATACCACGGCGTGGGCGGCAACATCAAGGTGTCGCCGCCTCGCTACCTCTCCGACCTGGCGCCACTCTGGATCAAGGCGGCCGTCGACGCAGGCTTCGCCATCGGTGACGTCAACGGAGAGAGCCAATCACGTGAGAGCCGCCACACACGCAACAGCCAATCGCATCGGCTGCCGTACTAAACTGCACACGCATCAGCCAATCACATAGCTACCGTATTCGAAACAGCCAATCACGCAGCTACCGTATTCGAAACAGCCAATCACATAGCTACCGTATTCGAATCGGCCAATCACATAGCTACCGTATTCGAAGCAGCAAATCACACAACTACCGTGTATGAAACAGCCAATCCCTGTCTCGTATGTCTTCTGTGTCCACAGTACTGCGGCACTCAATCAATGATATCAGTCGAGCACGACCTTGACACGTAAGAAAATGGCACTGCTACTGACATTATTGTCATAGTCATATAATGTCAATGCTTAGTAAGAGCCACAGAGGCCAATCTGGATTAAGCCTATAAAGGAAGACAATATATGACGAGGAAAATAGACTGAAGCACCCTATTAAATGCTATATGCTGAGCTTTAAAGAAACCATCCACCCCGTCACGCTCCAATGGCCAATCCATCAGCACCACGCATCCGGAGGAAGTCACTGAATGCACCACCATGCACACCAGCACCACGCACCTGGAGGAAGTCACTGAATGCACCGCCATGCACACCAGCACCACACACCTGGATAAAATTACCGAATCAACAGCCAGTCCCAACAGCACCACACACCTGGAGGAAGGCTCCGAATGCACCACCATGCACACCAGCACCACACACCTGGAGGAAGGCTCCGAATGCACCACCATGCACACAAGCACCACACACCTGGAGGAAGGCTCCGAATCATAAGCCATACACACCCGCTATCAGCACAATTTCCCATCCAAACGCATGATCCAAGACACCCAGCATCACCAACTACACCCCATGCATCCCAACTCCTCACAGTACAACCGAAAATCCCGAACTAAAAGTATTGGACCTAAAGAATGCAGACGGTACATTATATTTTCTATTACTATTACCTTTTATTTGTACCTTTATTCTGTACCTTCCATCATCATATTTTGTTAATGCATTTAATGAGAGACTGCTCACTGCATCATCAGGCAGCCCATTCCATTGATAAACCAACCATCGTCTGAACACCTGTCGCCAATCCACCGCAGGCTTCATGCTGCACCAGACCACCACCTGGGCCGGCGAGCGGTGGTCCACGGCACGCGGCTACCTGGCGCCCGCCTCGCACCGGCACAACCTGCACATCGTCGTCAAGGCGCACGTGACGCGCGTCATCATCGACCCGGCGAGCCGGCGCGCCCGCGGGGTCGAGTTCTTCAGGAAGAAGGAGCGTCGCGTGGCGTGGGCGCGTCGCGAGGTGATCGTCAGCGGCGGCGCCTTCAACTCGCCGCAGCTGCTCAAGCTGTCCGGCGTCGGGCCGTGCCACGAGCTGAGGAAGTTCGGGGTGAGTGGCGGGGTGAGTGGCGGGGGCAGTGGCGGCAGCAGCGGCGGGGGCAGTGGCGGGAGCAGTGGCGGGGCAGTGGCGGGGCAGTGGCAGCAGCAGTGGCGGTAGCAGTGGTGCGGTCAGGCCTTTTGAAGATGGCTCGAGCCCCACCCACGTATTGGCCCCTTCCTTACCCATCCGGGATGCGACTCTGGCGATGGTATAATATAGCTCAATTCATGTTCAATTATATAATGTATAATATTAATCATAATATTATAATCATATAATTAAATTAAATTAAATTCACCCAATGCCGCTTTCACATTGACCGCGGAGTTCGGGGACGAAAAGTGAACTACTTCTGAAGGTAAATCCGGCAGCAGGCAAGCATGTTACTATGCGACAAAAAGAAATATGGAACGTTTTCAACGCTCCTCCCCAAATGTGTTCCTGCAGCCCCTTGACAAGTGGAAGATAAAGCGCGTAAAGGCACGAGAACTACCAATGTAAAAAGCGGAAATTTACCAGTTTGCGGATGTTCGCAGCAACGGCTCAAGCTACCCCAAAATACCACAGGGGAAGGGTACGTTACGACCCCCTCCCGCAATATGCTCGCGCCCCACCAGAGACCACACCGGCGCGTCCATGAGTCCCAACAGCTTCCACACATATCATTATGCCCTTGAGCATCATATATTATGGCCATGTGACCATGTGACCACCGAGCATATTGCGACCCGAGGCCCTAGTGCTCCATAGCCCAGCAACTACGGGAGCTGCATAGCGCTGCATGGAAGTTTCCCAGCAACGACAAGGTAAGTCCCGCTCCCGAACAGATTCCCACGCTCGTCGATAAGTCCCGCTCCCGACCGAAGATTCCCACGCTCGTTGAGAAGTTCCACTCTCGACCAGCTTCCCACGCTCGTCGAGAAGTTCCGCTTTCGCCAGAGATTCCCAAGCTCGTCGAGAAGTTCCGCTTCCGACCAGAGATTCTCTCGATTTTCCAGAGCAGTCCCACTCCCGACCGGAGGTTCCGACGCTCGTCGTTCACGCCAGTTGACCTCGTCACCAGATATCCTGCATCAGCGACCTGCCCGGGGTCGGCGAGAACCTACAGAGCCACTTCGGCCTGGGGGGAATCGACTTCCAGGTGGAGAATTTCGATGAGCACGGACCCACAGTGAAATCCATCTTCACACCGAAAGCAATCGCCAGCTATCTGAAAGACCGAGCAGGTGAGTGACGGATCTGCACGAGAGATGCAACAGCGGTGATGGTGATATGATGTGATGATGGCGACTGGTGATGCTGGGATGAGGGTGATGGAGTCTGTAGTACATGAATATGAGTGTGCTGAGAACTAGTAAGTTGCTATGAAAATAATGGTTCCCGTATGAGGTTCGTAGTGATAATGCCGTTATTACATCAATGTTGGTGTTATTGATGTAGCGAGTATGGTATCGTGATTGCGTGATCAGAACGATGTTGTAGTGAGAACAATGCCATATGTGTAATGACTTTCGTCCTGCTCGCAAAAATATCGGCAGCGCGCTTCTCGGAAGTAGGAACTCCTCATCTGATGTGCTCATGGAAGTTGCTAGGAAAAATAGCCAATATATTTGTGCTACATTCGTGCATTTGCTACCATGCAGTTTTATGTGCAGCTTACACAAAACATGAATTGTAATGAACGAATGGCTCGATGGTTGCCATGGTTACCAATACAACATAACTTCACTGTGCTTCAAAGAACCGATGCAAACATAACGCGATGCTTTTAACCCTATGATAGTAGGGCTCTGTCAGACCTGGATCTGTAGCGAGGGGAGGGGGCGGATTTCACCCTCAACATCTCGGAACGCATCGGGCCGATTGAAAAACTGAATAGCTCAAACGAATTCTATTGGTATAATCTACATTTTTAGGATGTCAAAATGTCAAATGTTTTGCAATGGCGAAATCAGAAGGGACAAAATAGGGGAAAAGTAATCAAAACCACTTGGGGCTGTGTTCGTGTCCTACATCCCTAAAATTGTGCATGGTTTGGTCCAATTTACTCTTAATGGTCCAAGACATCACTGGATGTCCGTACACGTGCATAAAGAACGTCAACGGCGCAGCGAGGAAGCTAAAGCGGGGGATATCATCTGTTGTTCATTGGTAGCACTTCTCCGCAGCCAGTGTTAAAAATACCCATTGTTTTGGTATTCTTACATTACGTTATAGCAATGCTTACAGAGGCTTTTGATCATAGGCGTCACCAGGACGTCATACTAGGAAGGATCCTGACCAGGGGCGGACCCATAATTTTTTTTTCGTGTGGGGGCATATTTTCCTCGGATGAGCTAAGTTCCAAGTTTTCATTCGGCGGGAAAAAACCGTTGAACGAACTGGTGGCGGAGGAAGAGTGCATTCGAACATACCGAATGGCGCGCTTTCGTCTCCAAGGGGTCTTTTCCTCTGGAAGGCCGTGGAGGCGGAATTCCCCCCCCCCCCCTTAACGGAATGGTGGCATAGCGACTAATTTTGGAATAAATGCATATATATATATATATATATGCATGTACGTACATATTCCGGAAACGTATTTGGCGTGTATTATTGGAGTAGACAACATTCTCTATTATACATAGCTTGACCTATATAAACATTTCTAGGAGAAACGTGTTCTTGAACGACCATTTGGTGGTTATATTTGTTACATTATATATGTCAGGAGCATATGTAGGAATACTTGCGAAATTGCGATGTTCTGCGATGGATGGTTCAGCCATCGCGAGAAAAAAACTGAAAGGCCAACATCCCATGCGCAAGGTATGATTAAATAGCCATCGTATTGCCAACGACATCCCAAGGCTGTGGCATCACAGAGGTGGAAACATAGTGCAGAATAAATCTTGCTAGACAAAGAAAGACTGAAGGGACAGGTAGCGATCGGTGGATGTTGCTTCTCTATACGACACGCCTTGTCAAACTGTAGTCCTGGTGCCTAGCTTGAAGCCAGGGGTATCGTTTTGTGTACTTTTACAGAGGCACGTTATCCTTCCAGATACTGAATCGCACCTCTCCCCAATGCTAAATTATGTTATCACCCTTATGCTACGTTATCACCCTTATTGTGCTATCTTCAAGCGGGGTCCCAGGGGCTCAGAAATAAAGTCCCACGATCCTCTCTCTCTCTCTCTCTCTGTGCGCTCAACATATGTTTCACCGGATTACGCAACCATATCTCTTAGTTTCCAAAACATTAAATCTAATGCATGAATTTCATGCGCCCTTCAATCACAGTCGTACGCAATATTTTCCAAAGGAAGGGGACGACCAATGAGCAGTGACGTGATCAAGATCTTAACAACAAAAGGGCCACACTATATCCACAGATACACTATCATCAAAAATACTATATACTAATCGACAAACGATTCGAATTTTGGTCACTTTACGTTAAGCTAGAGGCATTGCCAACTCCTCACTCACCACGCCGGACAATATCGGTGTTTCCCCACCATGGGGATCTACTTGGGTGCGCCCGTTCGTCCAGCCGCTTGCACACCACCACACAGTCCGCCCCAGGTGCTTCCCCCGCCGACTGCCACAGGTCCACTGGCGACCGTGATGGCACTGGAGGGCACCGGGTTCGTCAGCACGCCGTTCAACAACGCCAGCTACCACGACAGCTACCATCACCACCACCACCACGTGGACTGGCCGGACCTCCAGCTGCTCTTCTTCCCAGTGCAGTTGGCTGTCGATGGAGGCCTCCTCCGCCGCTCAACTTTGGGATTATCGGCGAAGGTATGTGCTGCCACCTACCGGTCAACTTTGGGATTATCGCGGAAGGTATGCGCTGCCATCTACCGGTCAGCTTTTGGATTATCGTCGAAATAATTTGCAGCCATCTATCGGTCGACTTTGCGACTATCGCAGAAGGAATAACCTGCCATCTATTGGTCAATAATCGGACTAACTATTGTTGAAAGCATAGGTCGTGTACATAGCCTTGGTACACGCTGACATACCAGTAAGACCACGCGGAAGGCATGGGTTGTCGCCTACAGACACACATCTTGTGCATCATAGTTTTAAATACAATACAAGAATATATAAGTATTGGAAGGAAAGTACAATGTCTGTCTGCATGTCATTTTTTTGCCCTATCAAAAACATAACCGTGTGAATGCACGCAACTAAAACTAGGTATCATTTCAGCAGGTTGTCACGAATATAATGCTGCTTTATGTAGCGGTGTCTGTTTTTTACATACATAAAAATGCTGCTTTACGCCTGACAGATACGACAAGAGCCGATTTGCGCGCAAAACCTCCACCATATAGCATTCAAATTTCCACGGCTCCTCAGATCTTAACTTCGCAATGCCATCCACTGCAACTCGACCGCCCACTAGGCCATTCTGGACTTTCAGTCAACCAAAGGTCGAGTACTTGCTCGGAGAAGAAATCCACTATCACATCGGCGGAAATTCTTTGCTTCTTCCACAAGTTCGCCGATGACAACAATCACAAATCACTCGTATTCACGGATGGGTCGAAACACGAGGCAAAGGTAGGCATCGGCATCACTGGACCAGGACTCAGACTTTGCGCGCAAAACCTCCACCATATAGCATTCAAATTTCCACGGCTCCTCAGATCTTAACTTCGCAATGCCATCCACTGCAACTCGACCGCCCACTAGGCCATTCTGGACTTTCAGTCAACCAAAGGTCGAGTACTTGCTCTCGGAGAAGAAATCCACTATCACATCGGCGGAAATTCTTTGCTTCTTCCACAAGTTCGCCGATGACAACAATCACAAATCACTCGTATTCACGGATGGGTCGAAACACGAGGCAAAGGTAGGCATCGGCATCACTGGACCAGGACTCAGACTTTCCAAGCGTCTACCGGATAACTTCTCCATCTACTCTGCTGAAGCAATGGCCATTCTGGCCGCTATCACCATTCGCATGAGGCGAAAGCTAGAAACGTAGTAATTTGCTCAGACTCCAAATCTGTCCTCCAGTCAATTAGCAACATCCACGACTGTCCGCATCACTTCATTGATAGAATCCAACAACTCGTGGCCCTTAACGTAAACATGACCTTTTCCTTCCTCTGGATTCCGGGCCACGCCAACATCCCAGGTAACGAAGAAGCAGACCGGCTCGCAAAGCAAGCCTTAGCATTGAACACTTACCCTAGCGTGGAATATTCAGTAGACGATTGCAAAGCACTCCTACAACGCCACATTCGCTAAAATCAGCAGAACACATGGACACAACACAACACATATACAACCACACCCACGCAATCAAACCAACAATAGGCACATGGGACACACCAAATCAATCCTACTGACAAAAAGAGGTCATCCTCACTAGACTTATAACTGGTAGCACAAAACTAACACAGCCTCAGTTAGAGGGTGACCAATATACAACACCGCACTGCGGCACCTGAAACACCACGTTAAGCATAGGCCACATCCTGTTAGACTGTAGTAGCGTTAGTTCTCAAAGACAACCACTTAAGGCATTCTGCCAAAAAGAGGGCATCACCCTATTGCTTCCATCACTTCTCGGTGACAAGCACCCAGAATTCCTTCAATTGCTATTTGAATATCTGTATGCCACAAACTTAGCAGGAACACTGTAGGCACCACACCACCAACAATCACATGAACTCGCAATGCATGACCGCGAAACACTCGTAGGAAACACGTAAATAGCCATCCCCGCATGGCGTCGGACGTACATGAGCCGATTTGCTTCTCAATTATAAATAAATGGCTATCTAGCGGTGCCGTCGGAAGTAGATGAGCCGACTTGCTTTAGGAAAACATGAACAAAAATAAAAATTAGCATAGCGTAAAACGACTACCCAGTGGAGCCATCGGACGTAGATGAGCCGATTTGCCTTGCAACTGATAACGTAAACGGCTACCCAGAGGTACAGCGGACGTAGAAGAGCCGAATTGCAAAACACCGTACTAACCCAACTGACAACCCTGCATGGCATGCTTAGACTAACCCGCTACTAACTAACACGCGGCGGCCGGCGTGATAGGCAGTGTGAACAATTACCTCCTTGTTCGCACGGTAAATATCCCTCGGTGCTCTTCGATAAGAGTAGGCTAAAGCAGGCACCCTGGAAAAATCAACTTCTCGCCACTCTCAAAACACCCACACCCCCACCCAAACTACGGATTATTTTGTGGAGGAGTAAAATAAAA
The DNA here is from genome assembly GCA_034440615.1 of Ashinkailepas kermadecensis. Taxonomy (NCBI): domain Eukaryota; kingdom Metazoa; phylum Arthropoda; class Thecostraca; family Neolepadidae; genus Ashinkailepas; species Ashinkailepas kermadecensis. The sequence continues at coordinate 48,632 of JAOTOM010003223.1, forward strand.
CTAAACCATTTGGACATCAGGGAGCTGTACCTAACCCAGACCCTCGCCTTCAGCACGTAAAATATCACGCAAACTAACGTAAAATTCCATAATATAATGTCCACTTGCCTGCACCTTAATCGCAAACGCTCACTTTATAGACAGACATGTAACGTACTCGCTTTAAAGGCGGCGCAAATGACCTTTATGGTCCGGTACGCCTAAAGAATCACTCTCCCCCCTGACATACCAGTAAGACCACGCGGAAGGCATGGGTTGTCGCCTACAGACATAAATCCTGTGTATCCTAGGTTTAAATACAATACAAGAATATATAAGTATTGGAAGGAACGTACAATGTCTGTCTGTATGCCATTTTTTTACCTGTCAAAAACATAACCGTGTGAATGCACACAACTAAAACTAGGTAGCATTTTCAGCAGGTTGTCACGCATAGAATGGCGCTTTATGTAGCGGTGTCTGTTTTTTTACATACATAAAAAGGTTGCGGTTTAGGTTCTGCTGGAACGAACAGTTACCATGCCAACTGAGGGATGACAATGCACCCAACTCCTATCTAGTATTGTGTGTATATATATATATATATATATATATATATATATATATATATATATATATATATATATATATATATATATATGTATATATATATATGTATATATATATATATAGATATGTATGTATATATATTTATCTTATATATATATATATAAATATACATATATATATATATATATATATATATATATATATATATATATATATACATGTATATATATATGTGTGTGTGTGTGTATAAGATATAATAATCTACGTAGTATATATTCCATATATTGACATCTTCAACATAACATAACTAGAGATGTGTGTTTGCTTCCCAGCTGTGGCTGGGGCGATACGCCACGCGCAGCTTCAAGCAGGGCTTCCGTATCGTGCCGGTAAACCTGCGGCCGCGCAGCCGCGGCCGGGTGCTGCTGCGGTCGGCCAACGCCTTCCAGCACCCGGACATCTACCTCAACCTGTTCGACGAGCCGCACGACCTGCACGTGCTGCGAGAAGGCGGCCGGCTGGCAGAGCGACTCGGCCTGTCGCCGCCCTTTCTCAGGTGAGCCACGCCCACTGAAAGGTGACACCCTTTCATCGCGTGAGACTCGCCAATTTATGAGGCGACACCTCCCTTCCTCAAGAGACTCGCCCACTCATGAGGTGGCCCCACCTCGCGGTGTACCTTCACCTTTACCTTCGCGGAGGTGCCTTCATCCCGTGAACCTACCCATCAATGACAGGCAATGATTGCTTACCTTTCGGTATTCCTCACCTTTGTGTTAGGAGAGTCCGCTCTTCCTTGAATTCGCTTCAACCTCATCATGCATGTCCCGTCTTCTCAGGTCGGTAGCGTTCTCATCTGGAGCCCCCCCGCCCCCCCCCCCCCCCAAGTGATTCAGGTCCTTCCTCGAGTACCTCGAGTTACTCCTGGCGCACCAGGCCAGTGATACCACGTCGTGTGTGGTTCCTGTGCTCCTCTGTTACGAATTAGCATCTCCACACGAAGCTAACTAGTCATTCGACTCAGCTGCCCCAAAGGTGGCCAACACGTAGTCGCACGAGTTCGGCTATTGGCGATGTGAATATAGCCCACCACCCCGCGCATTCCAGAGCATTATCTGTGGAAGTGAAGTTAGTTGTGTATTGCTAAGTTGTAGTGTTATTGTGGTAGTGCTACTGTGGTGATCTGCATGTTCAATCATTGCAGTTCAGGGCTAGGTCATGACGAAGCGAAGGAAAGCATCTAATCTATGATTTCGATCCTCGATACATCAACATGTTGGCTGTCATGGCCTAGTGCGTACAACTATTGGCAGTTCCATGCTGGTAGACCATGGCAGTGCAGGAAACCACATAGTACATACATTTCCGTGAGGAATTGACAACCATACAATGTCATCTTTGCAATGTGTTACTTAACGACCAGGCGCTCTTGTGTTCTCAACTACTCGTTCTCATTCTTCTCTCCAAATTCTTCTTTCTAATTATTTAAAAGAAAAGATCTTGTTGAGACGAAGTGAGGAAAAAAACAAATGTTGGCCACGACCAACAACTCTGAATTTCAGAACCAAATACCGAGCAAAATGAGTACCCAAATCCAAAAGCAGAATGGTGTCGAGCGCCCTCAACTCCTGGCCGCCTGCGTCTTCGAGCCCGGCCACGTGAAACTTTTTCGCCTAGCCCAGACTCGCCCCCACCCAACTACGCCACAAGAAAACTAATCTAACTGCCCAGTAGCCCAATGCCTAGGTGGCACACATGGTGTATGCCAGATGGGCTGCTCCGCCGATCAGCCGACCTCGTCCCGTGTTCCAGAGTGGGCGCTAAGTTGAATGCCGACTACAATGACCCATGGCCAGTACTGCTACAAACACCCATCCCGTGTTCGAGAGTTGGCGCCAAGTTAAACAGCGATTGGGACCCATACTGCTACAAACACCCGTCCCGTGTTCCAGAGTGGGCGCCAAGTTGAACAGCGACTGGAACCCGTACTGCTACAAACACCCGGCCGGCGGTCCCGACTGGTGGGACTGCAGGGCCAGAGTGTTCCCCGAAACCGTGTACCAGGAGTCGAGCACGTGCGCCATGGGCCCGCCCGACGACCACTACGCCGTAGTGGACAATCAGTTGAGGTAGGTCATTGCCAACAGACCACTACGCCGTGGTGGACAATCAGCTGGGGTAGGTCATTGCCAACAGACCACTATACCGTAGTTGCTTGTCCGTGGTGAACAAGCAACTCCGAGGTAGGTCACTGCAACAGACCACTACGCAGTCGTGGACAATCAGCTGAGGTAGGTCATTGCCAACAGACCACTACGCAGTCGTGGACAATCAGCTGAGGTAGGTCATTGCCAACAGACCACTACGCCGTGGTGGACAATCAGCTGGGGTAGGTCATTGCCAACAGACCACTATACCGTAGTTGCTTGTCCGTGGTGGACAAGCAACTCCGAGGTAGGTCACTGCCAACAGACCACTACACCGCAGTGGACAGTCAGCTGAGGTAGGTCATTGACAACAGACCACTACGCAGTCGTGGACAATCAGCTGAGGTAGGTCATTGCCAACAGACCACTACACCGTAGTGGACAATCAGCTGAGGTAGGTCATTGCCAACAGACCACCACACCGTAGTGGACAAGCAACTCCGAGGCAGGTCATTGGCAACAGACCACTACTCCGCAGTGGACAATCAGCTGAGGTAGGTCATTGCTGACAAGACCGCGCACATACCACAATGGTATACACACCCATATATATATATATATATATATATATACATACTTCGTATGTCGTGATGCCACAATGTGTATTTCATGAGATCCTATTGGCGTTCAATGACTGAAGCACCAGTAAAAAAAAACAGAGGATGCTCTTCTGTTCCGTTCTTCGAGGAATATCTGATTTATTCACGTTAGAAACAAAAGAATATCCTCCGGTCGATGCATCGATTTGTGCAATTCATAGCCATGTGCAGTGCAGTTCGTGTGTGTAGCACACAGCGGCCATGCTCGCTGCTGACCGACGTCCTAACGCCGCACGACTGATCATCCATCCGCTGGACTACCAGCTATCGCGGCAGTGACTGATTATTCGTGAAGTAGAACGGAATATATCACTTCCCGAACACTGAATAGACATCCAGTCCAAGGACGTTTCGACATCGTGCTTCTCGATGTGTACCTATGAAGTGTTCATGACTCGTTCCCTAAGAGTATTTTGCGTATAAGTAGCATATTTGTGCTCACCATTACCGGTTGATTACATAAGAATCTCGGGACACAACTTCAGATACAGGGATTGTCTATCATGCAGTGTGTTAAGCAATGCGATCTGCTGGTAACATAGCATTGCAATCGTTATCGTTAACATAGGTATCCATATATTAGGTTAAACCAAAATTAAACCAATATCATGCACTTATACGAACACTGTTGGCTCAAACGGAGTTTGAAGGACTGACACGAAATTTTAATTGTCATGCTTCCATGACAAATTTCTACATCCTACTGTATTCGTTTCGACGTCTCACACCTAACGAAAAACCAATATTTTAACACTGTAACCTGCCCGACTGTCCGCTGGCTGTCACGCTAACGCCTCACTCGGTCCTCAGAGTGTACGGAGTCAAAGGCCTGCGGGTGGTGGACGCCTCGGTGATGCCCACCATCACGTCCGGAGACGGCACCGCCGCCACGGTCATGATCGCCGAGCGCGCCGCCGACCTCATCAAGGCCTACTGGCACGCGCTGCACCACGGCCTGGACCCCGCCCTGTACGCGGCCGAGCACGTGCTGCACGCCCACCACGCGCACGGTCACCACGGTCACGGTCACCACGGCGACGGTGGAGAGCACGGGGCGCACGGCGATCGTGAGGGCCACGAGCAGCATGGTGGTCGTGGCGCCGCTGACGACCTCTGGAATCACGTGGAGCGCGAGACGCCGGCGGACAGTGGCGTGGTGCACGATGCGGGACGTGATGACGTCCCCGTTACGGACGGGGACACTCGAGGCGTTGCGTCGGCGGCCAGCCACGGGGATGCGTTGGCTCGTGGCAATGCTGGAGGTGATGCTGGTGACCTGGATGACGAAGACGACACGGGTGCTGGTCGGATGCATGCCGGCGGAGCCCGCGGCGAATTTGGCCGCGCTCAGGATTTCGGCTACTATGACGAGGGACAGCAGGGAAGTAGTGCTCGTGACATCAGTGAGTTCGGAGATGCGGGTAGTGTTGGTGACTTTGATGACGTGAACGGACCAGGAAGCCTGGACGATTTTCGAGATTTTGACGAAATTCGTCAGGTCGCGGCGGTAGAGGAAGATGAATATTAAGACATTGAAGCGTATCTGGCGGCGGACAACTACCGTGAAAGTTGGGGTCAAACGGAGAGCGACGATTACTCGCATCATCAGGGTGTCCCGGGGGACTGGGTCGAAGACTTCGAGGGGCTCATATCGGACGTCAAACGAGAACTCAAGTCTGACGTGGAGCTGAAGCCCGAGCCCGGAGCCGAGCTTGATCGGAAACTCAGCCCAGCGCCGGAGACGAACCGCGGACCGGACCGCATCGACGACAACCATTTCCCGTCGAGGCGGCGACGTCTTCGGCAAGGCGTCCAGAACCTGAAGGTGGAGCTCCTGAAGCGGCGGAACAGGATGATGGACGTTGACGACGGCGGCGACGGCAGAAGACGCCGGATGGTGTCCTGGGACAGCCTCCGAGTGGATGATGAGGATGGCGCTTCAAGGAGCTCAAGAGGTCGTGCTGGCGTACCGTCGCTTCCCGACCAGGAACGTCGAGGAGAAAATCGGTTCGAGTTCGGCTCCAAATACCGGTATCACAGCGTCCATAACGACACAACCATTGAAACGCATCAATTCAGGCACGCGCAGCGAGGCGCACCAATGATTTCGAGCGAGGAAGGCACCATTCTGGAGGACGGCAATAGTGATAAGCGAGGTGACGACGATCGGGGCGGAGGCCATGTGAAAGAGTTTTCCAGGGCTAGCAGAGCCAGACCAGGTGCGATGCTGACACAGGCGGGGAGCGTAGAGCGAGCCAGAGTTTTCAGGCGTATGAGAGGTAGAAATAGGACTGTGGCACGGAGGCGGATGAACAGGAAACTTGGCGATCAGCTGAAATCCGTAACAATGCCGGGCGTCCAGAAGTCGACTACGATAACGTCAACAACACCCAGTTCTTCTGTGGTGGAGATTGTACCAGGTTCTGCTCATGTATTTGAGGCTCGGAAGCTGGCAGCAACGTAACAATCTGGTTTGGCAATAAGCGAACAAGATAATCATGTTATTACGTGGTGCATGACCAGCAGAAAAAGAATTCCACACTTGGAAAAAAAGAAGGCAACACTTCAAAGACTGATATCCACGTGCGTATAGCATACATGGACTTAATATGTGCTTCCTCGAACAGCTTTCAGGAATAACACAGCCAAAGATGGCATGTTATTTAGCTGCTGGCTTGGTTTTCGGTCGATGGGCACGATACACGTCACTAAAGACTGCTTGATGTAGCTAGCTGAATGAAAATCGTTCAGACATTCCCTAGGACGTTAGTCATGTTCAGCTGTTAAATGGGGAGAAGTAAAGCTGCAAAGTACTGCGTCACCAGCGTTGACCCGGTTTGACTTGGGCCGGATCGGAACCGATGTACGTAGACACGTTCATCGCGTAGGCGAGATCATATCTCGCTAGATTCGTTGAATGTGTCTTTCAATCGAGACTGGAAAAACAGAATACGGTAAGTCGAGGTCATTGCACGCATTCCCGCCGACTACCAATGTTTGTTCAACCATTGCTCTTTGCATGGAATTATGCTCACGCATACTAGAATCCTGCTGATCGGCCTCTGCTCGTGTGGTATTCGGCTTGCTTTATATCCGCCACCTATCTGTACCACTTTTTGTAAAAGTATGCCAAACGGGAAGGAGCCATTCTCAATTTGAGTCATGTGAAGACGGAGTAGTGAAAGATTGTGCACGTGACAGGCGTTTCTGGTTGATAACACTGATGATCGATCGCTCAGGTGATGGGTTAGCCCGACGACAATGGCCGTGATGTTGGGCGTCACTCTCAAACTTTGGACATGGTTGTGTGCATGTGTATGTATGGTGGAAGCATTGTGAAGTGTTCAAAAGAGGACGCTCTTTGTAGGTTATGGAATACGCATTTTGAACCATTTAGGCAGAGCCTGCAAGTAAGGGTCGGCACTTATTCATTTCAGCGCGAGTGTTGTTTCCCTTGTCCTGCGCGATGTTGTCTTTCAAATGAAATCAAAAGCAATCAAAAGAAATGTATTCGGTTGCACGTGTGATTGTGTGTGCACCGCTCTCTCATTATGAGTGGTCTGAACTATCTCAGGAGATTAACATGCTGGAAATAAAGGTTCAACGGGAACCGATGTTTGAGATGTGAAGTCTTGGAAATGACCGAATGAGTTGCCACGGAAACTGTGACTGAACATCAAGCTCAACTCAGAACTGCTCAGATGAGTTCCCACGTAAACCGTGACCATCAAGTCTCATAGTAACTCACAGTGGAGACTTAGAACAGTTCATAGTAAATTGAGGCCGAAATACAAACCAGGTGGATGAGCTTACAACTCCAGAACATGGCGATAGCGGTGTCACACCACCAACACCATAAGTTGTCATCAGGGGCAATGGACGTCTGTGGGCAAACTGTACGCTCAATTTTCAAAATCATATGCACTGACAAAGTGTACATGCTTCGCTAATTTCACGTAGAAATCAAACGTTTCAATTCCGCTTCGGCGTCTACTCATCAACTAACACAGAACGCAAGCAGCTATTTGTACGATATTACGATTTTGATGGCCAAAATCAGAGGGGTTTTGGCACGGACTTCGGGAAGCCTGGACGGACAATTTTGTATTGAGGTGTCGGCAGGCCGAGCCATGATGGAGGCTGTCCAGCGGTGATTGTTCGGCGATTCTTGCTCGACCACGTCTGTGGGATCGCCAGATGCTGGTGTCTGGCCGTCGGACTTGCTCGGTCTTCTTTTGCTGCAGGCGGCAAGCGTGGCAGTCGTCGTCACTCTCTAGCACTCCATCTATCTATCCATCTCCCTCTATATTCATCCATCTCCCTCTATCCATCCATCCGTCTCTATCTATCCATGCCTCTCTATCCAGCAATCTCTATCTATCCATCCATCTCTCTATCCATGTGTCTCTATATGCATCTATATATATCTACCTCCATATCTCTCTGCCAATCAACTCGGGATATCCCAGTTAGATCCGATCCGGGGATATCGCGGCAACCAGTTGAAGAGCTACGTTGATCAGATCCGGTGACGTCGCGGCGGCGACGGCCGGGCGGTGAATGCCGGCATTGCGCCATGACAAGTTGTAGGGAAGCATAATTCGCTTGGCGGTGATAGTCTAGCGCTTGCCTCGCCTGTGCGGTAACTGCTTCCAAACTTCAACAAAACAAAGTTTGTTTCCCCAAAATCACCAATTTCTCACATACAACAGCCGATAATGCCCTCGTATTGGTCGGGCTGATCATGAAAGAATACGGCGAACACTTGAGCACAACCTTCAACAAGGATAACACCAGCACGTTCCTGCTTTAGGTTCGTGCCAGCAAGTCAACATTTAACCATGACGGACACCTGTCCAGCGTCTGTACGTCTGTCACCCTCATCGTCTCGCTACATCCTACCGCCTCAATCGTCCAGTCGCGTCTGACCTCGGCTTGCATGCGACGACTGCCTAACCAGTCAGTCTCGCGCGCAAGGGGTACCGACCGCACATGGGAAGGGGCAGCGCCCCGACCGGTCTCTGACAAGCATCACCTGTTGCCAGTGCTATATTTTTACTTCCGAGTTTTGGACAGTGCTTTTTAAAAAAACCAATCAATTGTGTATGTCGTCGAAAAGTTAAATAACTTTTTTTTATACAAAGCCATGTAAAAACACAAAACTACACGGACACACCAACGTCAAAGCAAGACACAATCAAACAAAAACAAACATGCGATCATACACGGCGATAAGTAAAGGAGGTTAACGATGTCAAACTTCAAGATATAAGTGTTGCTTCACTCATCGCAAATGCACGCACCTCGTGGCGAATGAATAGTTTTAGCAAAACTGAAGAATACCACGTTTAACTTTTTCATGCATTCATGCACTTTGGCGTCAGTACCTGTTGCGGCATGATCGTAGTGAGTGATGTGAGAGGAAGTGCATAATCCCAACTTACTTTCCATCGGCAAGAATAGGGGATCACCCTCACTCAGGAATCGCCACTTGAACGCTTCGATAGTGTTCATCTCGAGTGGCACTTTACTGTTCGAGGCTGATCACGCTACAAGCGTCGTAATTTGGCATTTTCAGCACCAGTCATTTAGGTATCGCCAATCGACTCAAAAACACCTTCAAGTCATCTGCACGTATTTTAGATTTTGTAAAGACCACACTTCATCAGGCCACACTTTATTGCACAAAATGCCAACGAAGTTTCTTCACTTGGGACCAACACTGCATCAAACAATGGAGGAACCACAGCACAATAAAGTTAGCACAGATCCGGGGGAGGAGGAAGCGACGGCGGTGCGCAACGTACAAGGCGAACGACGCCCTGTAGATGACTCGAGTTCCGACATCAGCACCTGCTGGGGACAAGGAACAGGTCTTAGAAGATCAGCTCAAACAAGTCACAGCCGCAGCTACACACAACACATTGCAGCACGCGTAATACACATTCACCGAAGGATGCAGGCTGTGGGGTGCAACTGCTAGTGCATTGGCAGCTCAGTACCTCTCGAATGCGCGTCGGCGAGGCCGCCGAGAATAGCGAAAGACGCACGCAACTCCACCAGCGTACCCAGCTCTGACGTCGTCAGTACTTGTTGCGGACAGGGCTCAGGTAAGGCACCCTTATCTGAGGTGGTAAGGCACCTCAGCAGCTGTCGTCACGGCTGCCGTGAGCAGACGCCCACACTACGCTGCTAGCCGATCCCAGCCCAGACGTCAGCACCTATAATGGATTTTCGTTATGTGTGAGAAGTGGAAACGAGCACAGTAGGATGTCGAAATTTGCCATGCAATTAGTGTCATTTAAAATGTTTGTGATGCCTTTCAGACTCAAATTTGAGCCAATGGTGTAATTACGATGCGATGTAATTCCCGCACCTGGAGAAACTTGGTCCGACAACTACGCGGAAGGGATGGGCTTTAGTGTTCGCACACTACCAGGTATTCGCTGCAGTCTTGTTGCAGATGGGGATTCCTGCAACCACCAACCAACACCCCGCAACCGCATTATGTCGTACGTCGCTCCAGTAACAGTCATCAAGCACCAGACCACCAACAACAGCAGAACATCCTTTCACCCTTAAAATAAACACGGCAGGTTCAGCGCAAAGCACCAGCAAGCACGTCACGGCAATGCATCAGCCAATTAATGAGCAGTTCTAAGCTACCACCACGTGTAAGTGTGCAGCCAAACATACTTTGGATATGCAATACGGAGCAAACTACCCACGAGCAGTGCTGGATTTTCACTTCTCGGTCTTGGATTCCGGAGTGTATAATTTTCGGGCTCGCCAAAATATGGAGTGTATAACCCTGATAAGCACTATGTAATGGAGTGCATACTTTTTTGGGGTTTGCCAAAATATGGGTTGTATATTGAAGAACTAAGTAATGGTATCTATGCATTTTACAAATAGCGAAGTGTATACATTTCGTTAAAAATGCGAGTGTCGTTTCCTGTAATGAAGGAATAAAACGCCCTCCAATCATTTGTTCGGTTCCTATCCTAGTGTCTCAAAGACAAGTATATTAGGGCCACTACACACAGTCGTCTTTGAAGTCATCCACGTGTATCTCAGATATACAGCTATTCCAGTCTCATCATCATTTATTGCAGTGTCAACGCAGTCCATTCAGCTTAAACATTCCAACAGTAACAGTGGGGACCAACGATGCATCAAATAATAGAGGCGTCACCGCACATCACAAACTCTGCAAAGGTCTGGCAGAAGTGACGGCAGCCCTCAGATGCGCGTCGGCATAGCCGCCGGGAGCAGCGAGACGCACGTAACACCAAACCACGTCGACCTTAGCAGACGTGAGCTCCGACATCAGCACCTGTCGTGGACAAGGCACATGTATTAGATGAGGTGTCTGGGCTGTCGGCACAGCCGCCGGGAACAACGAGACGCCCGAAGCACCACCAGAGCACAAGAACGAACTGGCAGGATGCGCCCTAAAGCCCCAACCCAAGAACTATCCATCTGCATCCAGCAGACTCACCGTAACATGCAGGTTGTCCGAGTGTAAATACGAGCGATTCGGCGGTTCAGCAGTCCTCAGATGCGCGTCAAAACAGCTCCGCACGTAACACCACCAGAGCACCAAACCACGTCGATCTTAGCAGACGTGATCGCCGACATCGGCACCTGTCGTGGACAGGGCACAGGTATTAGATGAGGTGTCTGGGCTGTCGGCACAGCCGCCGGGAGCAGCGAAATGTAAGAACCAGGGTCGCGCCATAAGGCTTTATGGCATGAAGCACCACAAAGTCCAATAACTACCCATCTGCATTCGGCGCTCACCGTAACATGCAGGTTGTCGAGTGTAAACGCAAGCGCTTCGACAGTGAAGCAGCCCTCAGATGCGCGTCGGCATAGCCGCCGGGAGCAGCGAGATGCACGTAACGATACCACATCTAGCAGCATGTGCTAGCAGACTTGGACCCCGAAGTCGGCACCTGTTATGGATAGAGCATTCCTATCAGATTGGGTGCTGGCCGTTTCTGGGGTTAAGGGTTTGTGAATAACATTTCAGCACCGGAAGGAGTTTGGTTCGACGATTAAGCGGAACGAAGGTGATGGGCTTTATTAGTATTTGTACACTGCCCATGTGCACTATAGCCGTGCAGGAGGTGAACAACCCTGCAACTGCCAACCGGCACCCAGCATCTGCGCCTATGTCGTGGTTCGTTACGGCAACGGTGACCAAGCACCAGCACAGCTGAACATCCTTTCACCAATGCAATGAGCACCGGCAAATTCAAGAGCAAGCATATTGAAGCACATCACTGCTGCACTGCATGAACCAAATTAATGAGAAGCTGTAAGCTGCCACCACTGAAAGTATTCAACCAAATATAATTGGAACGTGCAATATGTCGCAAACAGCACCTTCCATAATGCTGCCTTACACGTCAGCATACAATTAGTTGTCACCAACGCCGTATATTTTCTATCACCAATCTGAGCAGAGTAGAGGTGAAGTTGTTGAGCAATGAATGACTCACCTCAGTCAGCAAGCAGGGTTGGAAATACCAGGTTCTCCGGAGACGAATCTAGCCACCTGGTGCCCTCTTGTGTGCTGCCGCCGGACCGGCCAGCTGACCGACGCGACCAGGGAGCAGTGGCAACCGGTCAAGGCCGTTTGGTCGATCAGACGAAAACGCAAGAGCCAATGTGCCCACTCGCTCTTCGGAACGGCCCTGCATGTCCGACCCACGGGCGACCGGTCCACGGGCGAAGCCAGCCAGCCCAGCAAGCACCGGTTCCGAGCCAGAATTCCCAGAGGCGGAGTGCAGTAGACGGGTTCACTTCGCAGGATGCACATGGCGTATGCAATACATGCCCGGAGGCGGAGTGCAGCAGGCGGGTTCACTTCGCAGGATGTGCATGGCGTATACAATACATGCACGGAGACGGAGTGCAGTAGGCAGGTTCACTCAGCAGGATGCACATGGCGGAACACAACAATCCATAACCCGGGACAAGTCAGCTGAACCATACAACATGCTAGGCTCGTTAAGAGATGCATCAGTATCCTCGGGTCACATCAAACGGCAGCTCAAATACCCTTAACGCTGACAAGCAATGCGTAGCGCGCCACAATGACAGTGCAGAGGCCAGAGGTCAACATTTGTGACAGGTTTATCCGCACATAACATACGACGTGATTGCACAATTGCCTTTGCAATACTCTCGAGTCGAATATGAGCATATGGGCGCTGATCAACATGGTCGACGAGCCCTTAAGCCCAAATAACTAACTAACGAATGAGCATATTCTTAGCTAACGTGCCCCAAGGCAAAACAAAAACAACATTGACATACTCCAATCCCACATACGCGAGCATGGTGCTGATATATCGGTACGTTTCTCTGCGCATCATTATGGGTGAAGTTAATTTGTATAACTGACCACTATGTACATACTACGCACCTGCACCTACACCATACACCCACCGAAGCTCGTGTCCGGAGCGATATTCACAAGACACCAAGGCAAGCAATACTTCAAACAAACATTTCAGCCGGGAAGAAAGAGAACATGCCGCGGAAATGCAAGGAACCAGGTAAGTCCACTGATTATTCCGCATTGCGTTCACAATTGACTGTGCCGAATGTAGTCGACGCGCCCCAAAACCCCAACATCCAAACATAGTCGTTGAACATATTCCATCCAAATAAGCCCTGACCCTGCCCCACCAAGTTCACAATTTCGTCCTAATTTTGAATTTCCTACATCTCATGAGGCCCTGGAATTCAAATACACTCGTTCAACGTACTATGCCGAAATAATTCCCCTGCCCGTGAAATTTTACATTTTGTTTTGTATTTTGCAGACACGCACGACACAAACCTATAGGCGGTCGCGGCGCATCACTATCCAATCCTGAAGCCCCTCCCACACAGCAGCTAGCGCTGCGGCAGTCAGGTGAACCCCGTCCACCTCGAAAACGACCTCCGGCAGGCACGGCACCGCAGGGTTTGGCTGGGGCTGCACACGAGGCGCGGGCCCAGCCACCCCCACGGCACCTACCTCCATCGGTGCTCCCGAAGCAGCCGGGATCACCCGAGGGTCCGCAGCGCGCTCGGCCTGGCGATGGAGGAGTTCCTCGACGTCCAAGTACAGGACTCCGAGCTGGATGCTCAGGGCCCTGTACTGGGAGCCGAACAGACGGAACTCCTCCAACGTGTCGCCGGGAGAAGTCTGCGTGGGATGGGCGACAGGATGACAACCTGCAGGCCTGAAGAGCTAATAAAAGTGTCCCTACCTGCCGAATGCCCGAGACACAGCGGTCCCGGACATTCGAGGGCTCTGGCCGCAGCCGCTGGTCCTGCCTGTCTCGTGTCAGGCTGTTCCCGCCTAGTACAGCTGATAACAGCTGTGGCGGGCTACATGGACCCCGACACGAGACAGAGGGTCCGGTGCCGCAGCCAGCCGAGATCCTCTTCTATGAGGTCCCCGAGGCCACCGCGGGCGGACGCGGTGGGCGCAATCCCGTGCACGATCCGCCCAGTCGTGACGGGAGCCGTGAGTGGGCCATAGCACAGCCTCTCATAGCCTCATAGCCTCATAACGTAGCCTCATAGCACAGCCTCTCGGCATGGCTATCGCCCAAGAGGGCGACGCGATGGTAGTGCAGGAGCGAGAACGGCTCGGATATACTCGGGGTGAGATACCCGTGCCGCCCGCTCCCCACAACATCGCGCCGCCCTCTCTCTCCGGCCCCATCACGGCGTTCGCCCGCGACGCCGCGACCGCCTCCCTCCCACACACCATGCCAACCACGCCCCTCCCACTCACCATGCCCACCACGCCCCTCCCTCCCACGGCCCCTCCACCCGCCACTGCTATCACCACGCCCCGACTGCGAACGATCGCCACCTCCACCGCGATTGCTTCCGCGACCGCGGCCGCGCCACGGCTGATCGTGCTGTCTTTTCTGAGGACACAACAATGCCTTAGTAAATTGGGTGATGGGGCCCTGCTGTTGCCGGGACATGGCATCGTCGAAGAGCGAATTTCGTCGTGAACATATAAATCACCCTCCGTTGGCACATTTGACCCTTGCCTGCCACGTGGAAAAGGCGAATGCCGCTGAATTGCTTTGCCACAAGCACATATAGCCATTTCGTGTGCTCTGGCGCATAGAATGGCAAAATTCGCCATCTGTCCTGGCCAATTTGTTGCGTACCAAATCGAAATGACAACGGTATTAACAGACTGTGCTCCGAAGAACACAACATATTTGGCGGCTTCTTTTACAAAAGTACAGCGCGATTGAATTTTTGCAATTTCCAAATGTAATGGAATTAGATCAGTGTTTGGGACGATGACCAATTGGTAATGAGCACAGATATTGTGGCAATACTGGAACATTTTGGAATAGACCACGCTACCACGAAAGACGTCCTTTTAAATACCGAGTTGGTCCTCAGCTGAGTTGCTACAAATCAGCTTACTTGTTTCGCACCTGTGGGTTGTGGCCCCATCCCCAAAATCGCACCACATTTTTGGCAGGCGAGGGTTAACACGCCCAAGCTCACGGCAAGGTCCCTACAGCAGTTGTTTGGGGATAATCATGTGCTCTCAGCAAGCAGTCACCCTTTTGGTGGCCACAACGACAGGACATGGCTGGACAACGACTGGACTGACTCACTGTTCAGACAATCCCTCGTGAGGATTGTTCGTCAACTAGTGACTGGCAGGCCCATTGGTTCACTCGCCAGGCAATCCCTCGTAAGGATTGTTCGTCGACTGTCATCGACAGGACGAATGGCTCACTTCTCCGGCAATCCCTCGTAAGGATTATCCGTCGACTGTCATCGACAGGCCCATTGGTTCATTCGCCAGGCAATCCCTCGTAAGGATTGTTTGTCAACTCGTCATCGACAGGCTCATTGGTTCATTCGCTAGACAATCCCTCGTAAGGATTGTTGGTCCATCGTCATCGACAAGCCCATTGGTTCATTAGCCCGACAATCCCTCGTAAGGATTGTTGTTCCATCGTTATCGACAGGCCCATTGGTTCATTAGCCAGACAATCCCTCGTAAGGATTGTTCGTCGACTGTCATCGACAGGCTCATTGGTTCATTCGCTAGACAATCCCTCGTAAGGATTGTTTGTCAACTCGTCATCGACAGGCCCATTGGTTCATTAGCCAGACAATCCCTCGTAAGGGTTGTTCGTCGACAGTCATCGACGACGAATGGCTCACGTTAAACCATCTAGAGGTCATTGGTCTTCCCGTATGCTAGAATATAAGCATCCTTTCGTTTCATGGCTGCACGGGTGGTTTCACGCACCAAACTGTCATAACACTCGAATACGGTTGACAACATAGAACAATACACCAGAAAAGATTCACTCATTCTAGGTGGTGGTGGATTTCCATCAGCCCCAATCGACACCTTTGAAGCTCCAGAAAAAACCAGGGAGATTACCAAAAAAATAATTGAGGAGAAACTAGGTGTGAAACTAACTGGCAGCATATCTGCATGTCATCGTCTGCGCCAAAACAGGCGTGTACTGATCAAATTTCAGGATTTAGGTGATAGAAATGCAGTGTATGAAGCAAAATTCAACCAAGTAGGAGAACACAATACAAAAATAACCATACATGAGAACCTCACTGCAAAACGTGCAAAACAAGTACAGGTGCTGGGTGAAATGTGGGAAAAGAAACAAATTTGCAACTATCATACCAAAAATGGCAACATCATGGCCAGAAAAACAAAAGAACAAAAGTATGTGCACATACATCCAGACATGAGCAGGGATGAAATCATAGATGCAACAGACAAAGGACCATATAGAGCAGAAAGGACATGGAGCAACAACTCCAATCAACAAGCACGAGCCAACACCCAAGCTGGACGAGTTGCTTTTCAGAGGTCTGACCTAGGGGAGTATGTTGTCAGGACAACCAGGAGTGGGAAGGCAGGCAAGGGGGGAAAGGACTAGGAGACCGAAAGTAAACTCAGAACAGTATAACTCAAATGCATGTATGTACTTCAACTGAACATACTGTGCCAAAATGGCTGGACTGTATACAAAATAACTTCATGAGATAATACTTACTCACAGGTATCATCATAATAATCTAATCATCTTGATTATTTCAATAAATAGAGTGGTTCTGGTTTAAGGAGTGAAACATATAAACAAACATGTGAACACCAGCATTCTTGATAGATGCCTTTTTGACTCATATGCAATGACCAAACAAAGATGCCCCTGGCCTGCTCCCGTTCATACTGCCAGTGCGCTATTGGTATGACATGGGAGTATGGTGAGTGAATGTGTGTGTGAATGGAGAATGAGCCACTTACCATGGCCTGCTTCAAATAAGCATCTTAACTTGGTACACCAGGGGCATCATGCTCCTGAGCTCCTGAGCACTGGATAAATTATGGAGCAGCCTACCCAGATGGCATCGGCAAACCAATGAAGGAGGTGAATGACATTCACCAGTGTGATATTTAACACACAACATACCTGTCAAGACTGGCTGGTGATACATTACTGGAACATGTGGAACTCATTGACAGAAACACCTATCATTAATCTGACTCATTTAATAATATTAAATTGTATCCACCCACCTTGGCACATGTGCTTTGGCCTTCTCGTACCATGCAAAATAAACTGATCTGGTATACTGGCTCTGTCCCAGTTGTTTTCATAGATGCCATGCACACGTTCCTGGTAGATACCTGATAAAGCATGCCACCAACTGGTCTAGACATCTAAATTTAACTTGTCCAGCTAATTAGGTATCTTCCTATGTATACATCCCAAATCAACATGATGTAAATCAATATATTCCTACTTGACCTGCATTCATATTTTGCACTGTGATGAATGGAGGGATAGGCAGTAACATATGCATAATTACCTATGTACCTAGGTGCCTATGCAACCATATTTAAATTCACACAGGTCCTGCCTAGGCACATGCCTATCTGTCTAGTTGGGTAGTACCTACCTAGGTACTTACATGAACCTCATTACCTACATTGCAATTCACACTAGCTAAAAATGCACCTCAACCTGCTCATGTTGATAGTAGGTACCTAGTGCCTACCTGGGTACCTACCTACCTACTTATTCATATTTGGTGATGACTAAACCAACTCAAAATAGCCTATGCATATTTACCTGGGCATATTTACCTAGCCCTTTATCTAGGTAAAGATCTGAATGAACATATTTGGATCAGGATATTCACATGCACTTGCACCACCACCCAGCACCTATCCCCCCACCAAAAAAAAAAACCCACACGTTAGTACTATGTTCTGTGCAAGGCCGTACGAACCTCCATGTAGTAAACCTGCCGCTCATTAGACATTATGAATGAAATAGAGAAAGTGCTGTTGATTAATCACTACTTGGTAACCGATGATACTTATTACCTTAGAGAAGATATATACTACATTTTCATTGAAATAAGTTCCTTGCTTGTGCAATGTGCAATTGTTTTTTTTAATACAAAACAATTGTGCACAAAATAAATATATCCATGCTTTGCTTCCGAGCGTTTTTTTTTTAAATCGTGATATATGCATGGTTTCCTTCATAACAAGTTTCTTTTTTTTTTTTTTTTTTTTTTTTTTTTAAAATGTTTTTTCTTTCTTTCTTTTTACGTTACACCAACACTATGTTTATACTAAGTTGAATGGTTTTGTGAAGTAAGTTGCCGGTACACTTCAACAATCATATTAATATTCTCCACTAATTGCTAGACACCTCCGGTCTAGTTATGTAGTCGTCCGAGTTGGGTGAGTGAAAACAGGTAGGTTGTAATAAAATTATTGAACTAGGTACCTTGCTACATAGGCCCTACAACTAAGTTCTAATACCTACCAACCTTGGAAAATAAAACATTTAACCCATTCTTGAATATAATCTCAGATGACCTTGCCCTTACGTATTCTCATTTTGAACGCGTTCGAGAGAATTGTAATTTCTATGATGTTAAAGATGTCGGTAGACAAGCTGAAATGGGTCCCGACTTAGGAAGAAATATAGATATTCTCCACTTGAATGCAAGGTCCATAGTAAATAAATTCGATGAGCTCAATATCTTCCTAAATCAGCTGAATCACAAATGGAGCCTTATATGTATTTCTGAAACCTGGTTATCAAAAGAAAATGAACAGAAATTTAACTTAGATGATGAAGATTATGAACTATTCTGCAAAAGCAGGGAACACAAAATTGGTGGAGGCTCCGCAATCTATTGCTTGAAATCACTTAAAGCAAAACAGCTTTATCCATTTGATTTTGTTACTGCCAAAGGTGAAGGTGTTTTTCTCCAAATATAATTGAGTAATAAACAAACTATTTTGATTTGCCAGATATATCATGCACCTGATCATCATGCACAATTCTTGTCAGAATTTGAGGAATGTCTAACGACAATAAACCATCTGAACATGCCTACATACATCATTGGAGACCTAAACATTGACCTATTCTCAATTCCAAATGACCACTTTGCTGACTCATTTTTCATGTCTATGTGCTCTCATGGTTTTCTTCCTCTAATATCAAAGGCGACTCGTGTATGTGATACAACATGCACATTAATTGACAATATTTTCTGTAATGATGTATCAAAAATAAAACAGACTGGCATCATTCAATCTGACTTCTCTGATCACTTCTCTATTTTTACATCAGAATTTACAGTTAAAAAACCAATCATTGCAAAAAGAACAAGAACTACCTTTGACTTTCATAAAATTGACAGTCTGAGAAATCATCTAACAATTGAACTTGAAGGCATTTTTGATGAAATTGATCCTGAAAAAGCATGTAACAGTTTAATTAATGCATATAAAAGTGGGATTGATACATTTACATATACTCAAGTCTTATCAAGAAAAACAGCCTCCATAAAACCATGGATTTCACCTGCAATATTATGCTCAATCAACCAAAAGCAAATATTATTTAATCAAACACTTACATATCGAACTGCTGAAAGCAAAAAAAAATATAACAGGTACAAAAACACACTGATTAAAATAATTAGAAAGGCAAAAATACTTCATTATGAGGTGGAATTTGACAAACATCAAAATAATCCAAAAGAGACATGGAAAATGCTTAACCAGATACTGAGGCAATCTCCTTCCAAACGGAATATCCCTGAAAAAATGAATACAGATACAGGCATCACTCTAGAAAATGATGCAGCTATAGCTGAAGGTTTCAATAAATATTTCACAGAAATTGCACCTAAATTGAGAGAACAAATTCCTCAGAGCAACACCAATGCTTTAGAATATATGCATACCTACCCAGATATATCAATGGTGCTATTATCAGTCACAGAAAACAATTTAGATACAGTGATTGCTTCTTTAAGAAATGTTGGGTCAGGAATTGATGGAATAAATTCTAGGATATTTAAGCAATCATACAGATCCATATTACCACACCTAACCCATGTTATCAACTTATGCCTGAGTAATGGGATCTTCCCAAAGCCATTGAAAATTGCAGTTGTAAAGCCCATCTACAAAAAAGGTGACCCAGCAACATTTAGTAACTACAGACCAATTAGTATTCTTCCATATATGTCGAAGATATTAGAAAAGATAATCTACAACCAACTTTTGGAACATTTCACCTTACACAATCTACTTTCTGATAAGCAATTTGGTTTCAGAAAAGGAAGGTCCACATATATGCCTCTTCTCTTAATCCAGAGCTTAATCACTAAAGGATTTGAAAACAATGAATATATTGTAGGAATTTTCCTTGATTTGAGAAAGGCGTTTGATACTGTTGAAAAAGAAATATTATGTGCAAAAATGGAAAAATATGGTGTGAAGGGAAATGCAATCAAAATGATACAGTCATATTTATCAGAAAGAACGCAAGCCACCACAATAAATAACAGCACCTCTGCCTTCAGAAAAATTGAAATGGGTGTCCCACAAGGATCAATTTTAGGCCCCTTACTCTTTATAATATATATAAATGATTTTGTAAATTTGCATGTAGAATGTGAGACATTTATATATGCTGATGACACAGCCATTTTTTTCCAAAGCACTGACTGTACAGAACTTCATAACAAGATCACAAATTCCTTGCCAAAAATTTCACAATGGCTGCATTCAAACCTTTTGTCCTTAAATGAATCCAAAACTGTATACCAGCTATATAATAATCATAAAGCAGACATTGATATCAATATTGAATTTAATGGAATTGCTATTTTGCATCAAAATCCAGTAAAATATCTTGGTGTATACATAGATGAAAATTTGAAATTTGCATCCCATATCAGCAGTGTCTCAAACATAATAAGTCGCAACATAGGAATGATCTCAAAAATAAAATATCTTCTCGGGAAAAATCACCTCCTAAAATTGTATAATGCATTAATTCTCCCATATATCAACTATTGCTGTTTTCTCTGGGGTACAAACTATGCTAATCAGACACACAAATTATCTTTACTTCAGAAAAGAATGATGCGTATTATTGAAGGTGTATTTCCCCCTCAGAGTGCAAATCCTATCTTTAAGAAGCATAAAATTTTAAAAGTTCAAGATATAGCAAAACTTCAAATGCTGCTTATTATGCAAAAATTCATTTATAATCAGCTACCTCATTCCATTAGACCCCTTTTCACAGAATCGATTAATACCCCTTATTCCACAAGATTACAAAACCACTTCCAACACAGCTATTCAAACAAAAATTATCGTCTATTCACCATTGAATGTCTTGGACCCAAACTTTGGAATACTATCATAGCAAAACATTTTCGGCATACAGAGATACCAAATTCTAAGATTGTTCTAAAAAATTACATCAAGACATATTTCTTGAGCAGATATTAACTGACTTGAGCATTCACTACATATGTTTGATACCAAAGGAGTACACATGTGTATGTATGTGTGTTTGTGTGTGTGCATGTCCTTGTGTGTATGTATGTGCAGGGGTGCTGGCATGTGTGTGTGTGTGTGAGAGTGTACGAGTGCGTACGCGTGTGCGTGTGGTTGTTGCGTGTGCGTGTGCTTGTTGCGTGTGCGTGTACGTGTGTGTGTGCGTGTGCACGTGTGCGTCTGCGTGCGTTTAGCTATATATACAAGTTGAAAACACCCAACCATAGCTCCTCTCACACTCCACCCGGCAACAAGCCTATGCTTAGCTGGATGGAGTTGTGGGAGGAGCCAAAGTAAAAAAAAGAATTTCAAATCAGGAGTGCTCATTACTACCTGTCCACAAACCAGCTACTAACATTATAGTTTAGACCTTAACTTCTTATTGGGATGGATCTAGGGCCAGTCATATGCCACCTTTGGGTATGACTACTTACAGCATTCTTTATTATTAGTTTTATTGCTCTAATACCGGGTGCTTTGTATGCTAATTTATTTGTTTTCCATCTCTTAGCTGGGAGTGCCGCGACTTTAATTTTTATTTTATGGTGTTACCGTAAGGTGCTGCAGTCGTTGGGTAAGAGGAGGGGGCGCTCCTGGTCACCTGATCTTGGGTGGCGGACCTTAAAAAAAAAAAAAAAAAAAAAATGTGTACATCATTTTTATTAATGTAGCACCAATAATGACCTTTATCTCGGGTGGACCCATCGTGACATATTACTGCAGCCAAGTTATATTTAGCGCTCCCGATTTTCATTCCATTAATGGGATATATGTCATCACGCCTGTTCGCATTGTAATCTTGACGTTGAAGATTCACAATCAGCACAGCTGGCGTAGACGTAATACAATCGACTTTGGTGCCTCCAACAAGCTTACAGATGACACATACCCAATCAGAAAGGTCTTCCTCTGAATAACCGAGGGCATCCTGTATGCTTCCTTGCAAACTGTCGCAATACACTATGTATGTGTACTATACTGGCTGGTACTCCTGGTGTGGCAGTTTAGACACGAAACTTCCGATGACATTCCACTCTGTATGTCACCCAGAATGCACCCAAAATGCAACCCAGGCAGCTCAATGTATCCAGAATTAGCAACAAAGCCTCGGATGCATCATGTTGCCTTTCATTTCCGAACATAGATGGATGTTCACAAGCCAGAAGCTCACGAGGCGTTCTGGGATTAAACACTCCATGTTTGAGACTGTAGCAACTATCCAGCTCCTGTATGATGGCAGATCGTGAATGCCATGCCGATGCTCGGTATTTGATTGACAGGAGTGGCAATAATTGTAAGACAACACTCATGAAGCAGGTATTGCCGATATTTTCCATGTCACATAGTCTATCAGTGTACGGGAAGCACGAACGCGCATCATCCAATGCAGATCCACTAAAATTATCAGAAAGTTCTGCCGTGCAAGGTGTATCAATTTCGTCGCTGCAGACTGCCGGACTTTCAAGTATTATGTCCAAGCCATCGTCACAGCCTGAAGGGTCTTCAGCCGACGAAGACAAGTCACCCACGTGGGCAGCTGGTATCTCAGTTGATTTTGGCGCGACCGCTTTGAAGTACGATGCTATTGTCCTCTGTGTGGCATGCTTAGCCACCTTGGGATTGGGGCCGACATTTTCAATCACCCCAGGCGACCGAGCAGTTCGTAGCGTAACTGACTCGCCATCTATGCCGTGTACCACGGTACCGGTATTCGTCTGTGAGACGGACCTCTTCCCTTGTGTTCGGGCTTGATCTCCTTTGCTCACCGAACGCACCAAACCTGGGCGTCGTCCGCGATCAATTTCTTCGCATTGTACATTCTGTTTAGCCGAGGGACGGATAAATGACACTTTTGAAGTCGCTTTGCCAGTTATATATTTTGGGAGTGCGCCATCAGCTCGCTTTAGTAGGCCATAGTGCCTGGCGAACCACTGCTCTACCACCCGGTCAACAGGGAAGTCTGATACCGTTACATCGAATGACCTGATAAATACCTGCTTGGCACAACGATCTTTTTCCTCGGGTTTTAGCTCAGTGAATTTCCCCCGAACCTATGTTCTGCCAAATATTTGATCACTTTGCCTGTGCGTACTGTATCAGACTGAGAGCGACACATAAGCGCCGCTATTTCTATCAACTCCGCAACAGCCGGGAAATCTACATGTAGATTTCTGGCGGGAACCAGAAAGTCCAACAGCACTGCACAGGTGTCCAGTCTTTCCACACCGTTCACTTGTGTGAACCATTCCTGTCTCATGTTAATACCGTCCAGTACCCTATTCTTAAACATCACGAACTGGTCCGCAGCAAGCTGATGGCTGTTATTGGGGTTATCCAAGTTTTCACCTCCTGTCAGTGCTAAATCGCTGTGACGGCTGTAATATTGGACCAGACTCTCGAAGTCATCACTTCTGAATGTTCGCAGAAGTTTTCTGTCAGTAAATGGATACTCCTCGATATTGAAAACACTCAGGAACAGCCGTTCTGTTTCACTTGTCTCTAAATACACATTTGCTGCACCCAACAACGCGGAAGCCAGAATACACAGTCTCTCTTCAGCTTGTTCCCAAACACTAGCCAATGTGGTTTCTGAATAGCTTCTTGTAGTACGAACACGACTCTGTCACAGATTCCATTTCAAGGAAACTGAATCCGTTGAATTTACCCTAAGATAATCTTCCCTATGCTTACGCAGTAGTGGATCAGCATATCGATGGATTAGCTAATCCACGAGCAGTGGATTAGCATTTGCCAGTTTTACTAGTTGTTCCTTAAATGTACGCACTGCCTTGGCATCTTCACAAAGTGAATACCAATCCTTTTGGCTTGATTTGCTTACGCTAACACCCAGTTGCATGGTGTGGTTCAAAATCAGACCATTCGGAATGAAGTGCATGTTCGTAAGGACTTTCAGTAGACCAGCACATACGGAATCATCGCCTTTTTTTGCATCGTTCTCGATAGTCATTACAACACTCCCATACTGATGTATGACCGATTCCAACGAGGACACAGAGTATTCTATAAAACGAGTCTTAACAGCTCTTTTTAAGGTGCGAAAGCCACTATCGATTGCTCTGGCTGTGCGCAAGCTTTTGGAAGACTTCTCGACTGCCTCCACAATTCGAGTAAGATCATCGTTCAAAAACTTTGATGCCCATTCACAACGTTTTTGCTTAAGCACAGCCTCGAAATGCTTCTCCACTCTATGGGCCCGGTCAATCTGATGCAGAAACGCTTCGTTCCTGAATCGTTCCTTCCAGCGTACAGCTACACCAGAGTCGGGGCCAGAATACACCGCTTCCTTATCTGTGCTGAACGACATGCACATTTTTGACAAATGTTCCAGAGGAATATGAAGCACTGTTCTGGTCAGTGCTGACACAATGCGCTCCAAGCAGCCAACAGCATCGGATGCATGATAAATGTTTTGTTCTCTCTCCTCTGCTGTAGCCCGATTTCGAATTACATCAGCAGACAGATTACTTACAACCACTTTCGCTGAAGCACTCGTGGGCCACGAGTGCTTTACAGGCGGTGAGCATGCAATTATTTGCTTACCGTATCTCCTCTTTTACGTATCTGAGCAGGGCAGAAGCTGTTCAGCAATGAATGGCTCACCTCAGCCCGCAGGCGGGGTCGGGAATGCCAGGCTTTATTGTGTGCTTGATTATGCTGTCAGGATAAAAGTAGCCGTAGTGTGCCCTCGTAGGCACAATCACCCAACCGGCCTTTTACGCGACCAGGGCCATTTATATGATCAGGCCACAGAGCGCAAAAGCATATGCGCCCACGGCCCCGTATATCCGACGCTGTCCGTGTCCGTAGGCCAATTCCGCCATTCACGACCAGTGCCGGTTTCGCCGCAGCGGCATGCACGGAGACGGAGTGCGATGGGCAGGTTCGCTTCGCAGGATGCGCGTGGCGTGCGCAATGCATGCATTCGGTTGCAACACAACAGCTCATCACGCGTGGGAAGTCAGTCACACCAAAACTACGTGCTCCGTTCGTTAAGATGCATCAGCATCCTCGGACCACACCAAGCCCAAGCAGCTCAAATGCCCTCAACACTAGAATGCGTAGCGCGCGACAACGACCCAGTGCCGATTGACCTAGAGTTTACATAAAGGTACAGTCATAAGCACCAAAACCATTGGCCCAAATTTGAGCCTGGAAGACGTCAAAAGCATTTTAAGAGACACTAATCCCATGGCAAATTTCGACATCCTACTGTACTCGTTTCGACATCTCACACCTAACGAAAAACCATAATTTAACCCTGTAGTGGAGGTACGGCTCGGCCATGCTCCGGGTGAGCGACCGAGTCTCCCACTTCCGACGAACCCACGTCGCCCCCCCCCCCGGTCCACCACGGCGGTCGCGCACAGCACCACGACGACCCTGTCCCTGTCCGCCCCTATCACCCCCTTCACGACTCCGCAAACCACGAACGTCGTGTCCGGACACCTCCGCCCTACCCCCTCTGCCGCCACCGTCTCCTCCGCCGCAGCTTCCATGCGTGGTGCCGCGCCACCGCTGCGTTTGATGTTTTCTCTGTGGAAACAATACCTTGGTTACTGGGTGATGTGGCCCTGCTACTACCGGGGTCCGGGAGAGGTATTGCCGAAGAGCGCCTTGCATCGTAATAATGCAACATCACCCCCTGTTGGAAGTTGGAACATTGGACCCTCGTCTGCCAAGTGAAGACGGCGAATGCTGTTAAACTACTTGGCCACCAGCATCGATTCACACAACCACGGGCGTGTCCGAGCGAATAGGACGGCATTGCGTTTGGACCAGCTTGGCCGATCCGTTGTGCACCGAATGGAAATGAGAACGGTACTAATCGACTGGGATCCGAAAGAACACGACATGCATTTCGTGGCTGCTGGCCCAGTACAGCGCACCATAAATTGCCATTTTCGATGTGCCCGGGAACTTGACCATGACCGGAATGATGGCGAACCGGTTTGCAGCACAGCCATAGCGCCCTTACGACTTTGCGCGGTTGCTGCATATTGCTGTGCATAGGCCAAATGTGGATGCTGTGTTAACGTTGCAACATTCTGAAATATGCAATGATTCCACGAAAATTGTCACTTTAAATACATATATATATATATATATATATATATATATATATATATATATATATATATATATATATATATATATATATGTATATATATATATGTGTGTGTGTGTGTGTGTGTGTTTGGTCCACAGCTGATACGTTGGCAGTAAGCTTACTTGTTTTTTTTTCCCTCACAGGGTTCTCAAATTCCTGCAGTTTGGTGCAAATTGACACCTGATAGCTATTTATTACATCGCTTCCAATGTCTTTTTGATATCCTTATCGCAAGGTACGCGTCAATTGTGTGCATGTTGGAATATAGGATCATGTAGATAGGATCATCCAGTTTTTCTTAGCTGTAGATATTGCATCCCGGAAATGCTTCCTTGTGGTTTTCACCCACACATGAAGAAAATAGTACCTTCAAGCAAACTAAACATAAAAATGACATAAAAATGACATAAAAAGGAGATAAAAGCAACAATGTACAAAAAAATGTACGAACATACTAAATGAGCTATAATTACAAGTATGCACAGTCCTATGCGGTTGCCCGTAGGACTATTGGTCTATGCGGCTTCTTGTCTATTGGTCTCCACACGGTATATTGGTTTTAAAAGTGACCCTGAAACCTGATCCACATTAGTTCACGTTACACTAATTACAGGTGACGCGACCTCGAGAGCGGTCTGGAGCCGCGCGCAAGATTCGCATCTTGATGTGTCTTCTCCGGTTGGTGGTGACGCTCGCGGCATCACCAGCGACGTCACAGTCCGGCGGGACGTCCGAGTGTGGATTGACCAGCCCACTGCATCAGCCGCTCCGACGGCGCTGCAGTAGCACCGTCTCGAGTTGCCAGTGTCAGCAGTCTGTGGCAGATTCACAGCTCGTGGCGACGTGAGCCGGAGCGACTCGTCCAGCTCGACGGTCAGGCTGGGCACGCGCCACCCTGTTGATCAAATCAGTTGACGTCATCGAGGATCATCGGCACGATTGGGGTGGCAGCCTAGGACGGCTGCGAGGGTGGCAGGCGAGGCGTCAGCCTGCCAACAGCAGCGTTGCCCTCAGGGGCGCCACTCGGCAGCGCCGCTCTGTAGCGCTGATTGAGGCGGCAGCCGGAGGCGTCGCTCCGCAGGGGCTACTTTCCCGGCTAGTTGAGTTTGAGGGCGTTTCGACCAAAGCATGATCATTTAGCGCCCATAACTTTCAGTTCAGCGTTTCAGTTAGTTATGCGGACACTACAGGTGTTACCCGGGTGAGTACATGGCCCGAAAACCGATCGCTCTCAGAAAGCTGAATATGTTTCCTGAATGAACTATGTCTGAGTCGTCAGCCAGGACATCGCGACATGTGGTGAGCCGTGTGTTATTTCCATAGAACAACCTTCGTTCTGTTGATAAGTGCTGGCACGATAAAAGTACATGACGCACGGTCAGGTTTTCTAAACGGCGGGGTCACTGGGGGTCTCTCGTCGCCGCAGAGAAGGCATTGGTGAGTAGCATGTGTGTGGCCGAGACGCAGTATGCACAGCGTCACCTCGTCACTTCTGGATCTGCGGTAGCACGATGGTCAGTGTCCAATGTGTGGTTTTATCGCATGCGGCTTATCGTTGGTCTGTGCGCTCAAGATTGTCTGCCACTTGGCGTTCATATATGATATTCCGGGGGTTGGTGCCTGGCTGGCATCGGAAAAGCACGCGTTTGTGTCGTGTTGTGATGAAGTACCAAACAAGGGAAATGCCATCCATTTGATGTACTGTGCTACATGAATCAACTCTTTCAAGGAACAAAGAGACTAAATGAGAAACATGTGATATAGATGGTTCAAACATGAACCTGAAATATGGTTCAGAATGGATGATGAAACACACGATTTGTCAGGTTTGCATTATTTTCGTGCCCACTTTAAGCCATGTGATTAGTTTGCGTGTATGCCGATGCCCAATCGTATTCTCGGCTTTCATCTTCATGTGTCTTATCTGTGGTTTCCTATCATCTTCCACTATATCCTTTTAGACTTCGCTTTCCTTGCACTTCTCTTCGTATTAGACCTCGCTTTTCATGCACACGGATAATGAAAAGGCAATATTCCGACACAGCACCCAACTAGCCAACTTTCTCACTGCGGTACAAATCAGCAGTGGGACAATGCTTTTTTGAACGATCAAAGGCCAATCCAGTGAACTGATCTGCTATCTCATGGGGGGGGGGACACATAGAATACTGCCAAGTAAAAACAAATGTATTTGGATACCTTCACCACCGAAGTTTAGTCTGAAGCAATGTTTTGCGCAAAATGTCTCTATTTTCCTCCAAACTGAATGAGTCATTTCTTTTTCACATCGACTAGCTGGGTGGAGGGTTCGCCACGGGGTTCCCTGGGCACACCAATGGGAATTGTGCAGTTCACAATACACAACATAAATTATCTACTGTTCTGGCCGTTTTTCAACATCTATGCTGCACTTTCCCAATCAATTGCCATGTTCTCCAGGTATCGACACGTGATTTCATGGCATGTTATGAAGTGCAATTGTGGGAAATAAAAGGTTTATTATCCTGCACCACATCGAAGGGCATTGCATTTATCCCATAATCTGCGTCCTAAGCATGATAACTAAGTGCAGGTTCAAGGTACTGGACCGACGAAGAGGTTGTTGTTATGTTGGACATTTGTGCACTGATCAACATTGAAGAGGTCCTTGGCGATCGAAACACAAGACATTAAGTGTTCAGCGACATCAGGCAAAAACTGAACGAGAAAGGAACCTATCAATCATTAGTGTCGTTTGATCTATAATGGAGCATACCAATTTAATACAAATTGTGGCCACGTAACTAAGTCCATGACGACCGAAAAAGGCTGTAGATGGTACATGTGGCACAGCCGAGATCAGTCTGCAACTGACAAGTGCAACTTGTGCAACTTGAGCATCACGCATTGTTATCCGTGCAATGTCAAAGTTACGTGCTACGTTTAATCGCTGATGCGACAAAATGGTTTAAATATGACATTTGTAATCAAGGAACTACTATGTTGGTTTCCATACATTGCAAATAGTTATGCACCTTTTTCCAGAGTGTGTGGAATTCACAAGGTCGTTCCATGTATGCTCACCGACAATTTGGTATATATTCCTTTGTGGTCAAAGCATGCCGATGGGGAGCAACCCTTTGATTTAGATACTCAGCATACGAGTGCATTTCGTTTAGATTCATGAAGTATCCGACCCTTACAACCACCGATGGAAAAGGACGATCTGGATGTACGACCACCAAGATGACTGCAGCTTAGAAGCAGTTCTTGTACAATATGCATCGAGCAAAATGCACGCAATTTGAAGTACAATATTGCACAAAGCTGTGCAAAATCCAGCACAGTAAAGCCATGGGGTGCAGAAGGCGGCAGAACACATCACTTTACTGAGGAGTAACGTCAAACACAGACAGTCAAGATCCGTCCTCTGCCACACTGCACAATGTGCACAAGTAACAAAAACGATATTGTCGAGAACGATGAAGCATATTTTGGTGGATAAGCGTCTGTTACTACTGTGGTCGAGGAGATAACACCACTCGGCGTGAAGTACTGTCAAATGGCCAAGTTTCCTTGAATGATAATGGTTTGGCTCGCCGTTAGTGTCGCAGATCATTTTCCTCTGGCTGAGTGAAGCCAGTATGGACGGGAAAACATACAGGAAGGATTGTTTAGAAAAGCACCAGCGCCTGGTACACTTTCTGAATGAACACTTATAATCCGCAGGGAGGGTGCATATGGCCATACCTGATCCCGGTCAGTAAATGGACAAAGCTCAAATGCTGGTTCGTGATAGAAGAAGCCCATGCTTAGAACGTTAATGAATCCAGTCGTGCGACAGCTTGGGTACACTGAACATGTGTCGGCCATTATTAAACGCCGCACACAAATTCGGCCCGCAAGCCAATAATGACGTCGACCTGAGGAGCACGTTATGATCCAGCATACGGTCGCCGGAACCGAAACTGTTGCGAACCGTGCTGGAAAAGGTCGGCCGTGGACGTGAGCCGTGCGAACCGGCTGGGATTGTTCACCATTAAGATCCAACAGCAGAAAACGTACATTATTTAAATATTGCCGCCATACCCTTCGACATTGTCAACATATGCAGCTATCCGTCTCTACCAGTGGCTCGGCCACGCTTGGGACGATCCCCGGAAGTCCCGTTCATTAAGCGTGACAGGCACCACCTGCGATTCGCGCAGTGAAATTAAATTATGGCATATTACAAACATCGAACGTTTTTAATGAACAAGCACAGTGCTGATGATTACTGCTCACCCGCTAATCTATGTGTGGGAATGTAGATATTGTGCTGTCACTCTGAATCTGGTGCTGGTGAACACATGCTGGTGTTCTAGAACTGATGTCTGGTGTTATTATTTTGGTATTCTGCATTGGTGTGGCAGTGCTCAGTTCCCAATCACCTCTGACAACCCACCATTGTACGTCCGCATTCCGTATGCCAATGCATGCGGAATGAACCCGATGAACCCCGGGTACCTCATACATAACAGAACTAATGAAACGTCAGCTATATCCTTTAATGTAGAAACTAATAAAGTATCTGGAGGTCGGAACAAATCAAGCACAACATTAGCATTAACATGTCTCCGTTCAGAGACATCATTTAAAGACGCCCAGAGAAAAACCACAAAAACAAACAAAAAGAAGTGGTAAGGGCGGCACCAGACGTCGTACTGGGGACAACTACAGTAGCTGTACGGCAACTGTCCGACCTGCAGCCGTCTCCCAGCAGCTATACGGCAACCGTCCGACCTGCAGCCGTCTCCCAGGCGTAGGTTTGGATATGGACATTGCCTCAGCACAAGCTGACTCAGTCAGTTTCTGGGAATCGGCGGAGATAATCTCTGGCTGGTCTTGCTTGTTCTAATGAGTTAGTCTTCCTTGCATCTTGATTATGCTCTTTGTAACAACAGGTACAAAAACAAGTTGTCGTTTTTCTCACAAAAGCAAAATGTTAGGTTAATAGTGCCCTAGTGAGCTGCATGCTTAGATAATGAGAGAACAATATTACTTCTGAGGAAGTCGCCGTTGGTTGGTTGGTTATTGGTTTTACGACACGTCGACCGTTGAGTCACATAGCGTCGACAACCTCTCGCGCCGATTGGTCGCGGGCGAGGAGTAGCGACAGGTGAGACTCGAACCCACGATCTTTCGATTGTGAGACCGAGCATCTTACCCCTAAACCACTCGTCCCCAAGAGGAAGTCGGGGTAAAATTTAATTATTGCACAGTGGCGGATCAGGGTTCGATTGGTGGTTTTTCAAATGTGGAGGACATTTTGGCGTAATCGAAAATATAGAAGATATTTTTCTTCCCACCTGCAACATCATAATCTAAGCTTGCATTTTCCAGTGTATCTTGAGCGCTTCATCACAGAGCACTTCATCGTCAAACAGAATTCAAATCAAACAGAATCTTCATTCAAGGTCCAAATTCAAAGAATGAGATAATAATTTACCGGAGAGGATAATGTTTTCGATATCCCAAATCCAGGAACAGCCTATTTTGTGAACCCTGTGGCGGATGCACATTCAGAACATAGTTCGCAATCCATGCAGTTGAAGTACAATTTCAGCACAGTTCCAATGTAAGAAAAAACCGCTAGCTAGCAACGCATCAATATCAATGTCTTTTGTCTTGGCTGTTGTTCCATTCGACGTGAACACGCGTACGGTTTAATGTTCGCGTACGATATGTTCGAGATCCGAGTAGTGCACCGGCGGAAAAATTTGAATAGGGAGGGGGTGAACTTTTGCGTCCCGGAAGAGTTTTTTTCTTGGCAGTTGAAGGGACTTCTTCGTATGGAGGGGCACATGCCCAGCTTATAATCTCCCAAGATTGTCTTGTGGTACTAACGTACCAGGATGGATACCGCCAGTACCATTAACCGCCAGTGATACTAACCAGTAATGGGTAATTACCCGGGTAGATACCTATAGTTATAAGCCAACCAATATATGTAATTGTCAGTCACATGATAGGTACAATAATTTAACACGGATGTCTATGTAGTACATCGCTGGAGTACTTTCCTCTCTGCCCTCAATATTGTCATAGTCCCCCCAATAATTTCAATTGTAACCTGGAAATTAATGCCCCCCTCCCAAACATCAGTACCAATCAGTCGTGTACCCTTGCATACTTTTGGAATGGCACTTGCATTCACTCTAATATTCACCTCCCCCCATAAAATCAGCATTTAATATGGGACCCTATATAGCATGCCCACCACCAATTCAGTTGAGAACTCCTGTTTCCCATGTAGTGTCCCCTCCCCCATAATTATTTTCATCAGTATATACATTTTATGAAAATGTTACCGTTAAATATATGCATTGAATCCCACACCAATGAAAGGTTACTAAAATGTATGGTTGTCCTAGCCATGAAGGCATACAGGTGTATCGGAAAATTTCGATGGTGAGCATTCTTAATGTAGGGTAGTACCCATAGGCACAACCAAGGTCGTGCAAGATGCCTAATAAGAGATATGGGGTGGGATGAGCGGGAGGCGGATCACAATTTTACTCAACACTTTCAAGTCGACGTGTTCAAGTCATGGTTAGGATTCGTTGGGGCGATGACTCCCCTTGTCCCCTGCCAATACCAACGAAAAAAATGAAAGTAAAGAAGCAGTCAATGGGGTACCGCCGAAACACGGGTAAGCTGATCTCGGAGATAAAAATTTCGGTCAGCCTGGCACGTTCTGTAGGTACCTTCAACTGCAAAATATACTCTGAGGTGCTATACAGCTGGGCCTTCCAGGTGGGGAGGATTCGTGTTCCGATCAGGATGGCGCTATTTGTATCTGGGGCATATGCCGACAACCCCCTCCCGCCCCCTAATGCATCCACAAAGTGTGATGTGATGAAGACAAATTGCCGTGCATATTGTTGGCTCCAAATCCGCACCCCTCTTAACCAGACGGTCTCATCCTGCAGGAACCACAGACATTGGCCGGAAAATTACGACAGAAGACAGCAATGGTAAGTGTACATTCGAAACTGATGTGCAACCCGACTGCTAATGCCACCTGAAATGGTACACATTGACCTTCGCACCTTACAAATATGCTTTTAGAACCCAAGATATGTTGTGCATTGCCATATTATATAGATGATACATACATATATATTATATATATAGTTATATGTGTGTATATGTATGTTATATATATATATATATATATATATATATATATATATATATATATTGTTGATGATGTTGATATATGTTGTTGAAGGATGTTGCTTTGTATGCTTTTGGTAGAGAACTTGCCCCACACACACCCAATAATTTGAACTGTTGGCACTGGGCCATGTGCAGAATACCCCCTCCCCTCCAATCCATTTAGATCTGCCCGTTTCCTTCATGTATTACGTCCTCCGAACCATTTCCAAAATCCTACACCCATTGTAAGCTTCAGAACCATACACCGTGATGCATCGGTGCTGCTACCAGATAGGTGAGTATGGGGCAAGCCTCCCAAGGTTGGCTCCTTCCCAAACCGGCAATAGTTAGGCATCAGCAGACACGCGACTACAAGTGTGCGTCGCATGTAAGTTACAAATCTGTTCTTACAATACAGAGCATCATTTAGCTGTTTTCGCATGCTAATATTCATGTCTGGGGGTGGGTGGGGTGGTGCAGGAAGGGGCCATGCCCCCCCGAAGCGCTCAGATGGCTCCTGGCATGGTCCTTTGCTGCTGGACGTATTGTGGTGAGCACTGGCGCCACGAACGACTTTGTATATCGCGGGGGGGGGGGACGGAATGTAGGAAAGTCCTTATTGGCACGCGAAAGTCTGGCAACCTCTTGTTCGCGATAACTCCAGTCACGAAAGTACCAGTACCTTTTGCTGCCCTGTATTGCACTGCAGCACTCCACGATCACACGAGAACTACAGACACCGTACAGTACGTTCTCCTCGGAAGATAAGCCGTGATACTGCCTTTCCTATGAATTTAGAAGCTGAATTTAGTTGGGAAGCACGCACGCGGAGCAGCGGTCCGACCGCTCAGAGGATTCAAGCTGGACTGCTGGGGCCGCCCGGGCGCTAGTGGCTTCGAAAGACCCCCGATCGCGGATTGGTCAAGGGCCGCAGAAGCACACCATGACGTCACATCCATGTCGACGGCCTTCTAGTAGGGGAAGTGGTCTGTTTCTAGTGGCGGTGACGATGCGTTCCGTTTACGGTACACTTTTACAATCGCAAGGCTTACGGGATTATATCAATTACGGTTACGTGACAGTCAAACGTATAACTTTATGTGAACACAGTTACATCTAGCATTAACGACGGCGGCGGTACGCGCCGGTCGGTTAGAGGTCACGGGGCTGGCGCCTCGCTGGCGGGGTGTTCGCCGGAAGAGGGAGGGGAAGGTACAATGTCCAATGTACGGCGACCTCGCTTGGGCGGTGGCTGCTGACATAGACAGCAGACGGCCGACGCCAGTCTCGGAGCCGGGGACTTGTCGCGCCATGACGAAGGGACATTGCTGAATTATATGGGATCAAGACGGTCAAAAACTAACTCTCTTACAGGAATGTCTTCGGGTATATTTTTTACCAAAAACAACCCATGAGGATGGCCACCCCGAAGCGCTTAAATAATGATGACTCGAAGAATGGCCACCCCGAAGCACTTAAAAGGGTAGGGGAACAGTGTCTATTGGCCTCTCCCAAAACCAACGGAAGTGAACTACTAAATTAAAATCCAGTAACCTTCGCCGAGGTTAAAAAAAAGCGTCTGTATGAAATAATCACTAATTGAAAGTTTTTGTTAAAATTAAAAATAATTATATGTAAGCAATCTGGCTATGCCCCCGCCCCCCCCCAGAAGGGCTTAAAATGTGGGGCATAGTGTCTGTTGGTCCGTCCCGAAACCAACGGAAGTGAACTACTAAATTAAAATGGAGTAACCTTCGCCGAGGTAAAAAAATAGAGTCTGGATGAAAGAATCTCTAATTGAAGGGTTTTATTTTAATTTAAAATAATTGATTGTAAGCAATTATATTAGCATGGTAGATTCTAACACACATCGAGGGTTGCATGCCTCTCAAGTTACAAGTTGTCATAGCTACCGATTCACTTCCTTTTCGCGCTCAAATTTCTGCTGTCGTCTGCTGACTACGCCGTAAGTGAATCGTTCAGGAGTGATTTTTCGCGCAGTGATTTAATGCTTAATGTGTTAATTTCCAGTGAACTGGACAAAAGTGACTATGTGCTCACCTTCGGGGCGAATGTCAGAAGCAAGTGTTGATCGGTGTAATTGCATGCACTGGCTATAGTTTCGTGCCAGAATCATTAGAAATCCTTGGCAGTGTGAGTACTGGCAGCCATTTTTTACGGCTCCCATTTTGGAATGAATCAGCTTAAAATGAACTGAATTCTAACTTGAATGGTGACATTAGTGTACCGATATTTTCACCATGCACGTATTGTACATGCCATGGCTATTTGCGCAAGCGTTTAAAATCAACTAAAGTTTATCTTGGCTGCATATCTGATAAGGTCTGGTGGCGGTGGACGCGGGTTGGTTCAGATTTCGGTTGTTTGGGGTGGGGGTATTTGTTTAGGGGTAAAATTTTACATTCAATCAGTTTTAAATGAACTGAATTCTAACTTAATTGGTGATATGAGTGTACCGATATTTTCACCATGCCTGATAAGCTCTGGTGGAGCTGAGTGGTCGGAGGGGGGGCAGAATATGGGTGTCCATTTTGTACATGCAATGGCAATTGGCCAAAGCGTTTAAAATCAACTAAAGTTTATCTTGGCTGCACTCCTGATAAGCTCTGGTGCAGGGGGCGGGAGGGGTAGAGTACATACTATTGTACTCTAGTATTATTGTACTCTAGTCTAGTACTCTACTATTGTATTGAGGGGTGTCCATACTATCCATGCCATGACAATTGGCGTCAGCTGAAGTGTCGTTTTTTGCTAAGATTTTGCAATCAAATCGTTTACAATCAACCAAAGTTTATCTTGGCTGGATATATGGGTGTACGGGGATATTCACGACACGGGTTGGTTGAGACTTCAGTTGATGTATGGGGGGTGGGGGGCGTTTTTTGTTGTTGTTGGGAATGCGGAGAAAGTGATCAATCTGACGTATCCAATGTCGTTGAAAGGTTGGCTATCCGCAGGCATTTGCCAAGTATTGCCACTCAGCCATTCCCGATAAACGGGGGGGGGGATGTCAGGATATCTCTGGTGGAGCGGAGGCAGGTGGGATGGGGGTGGGGGACACGGGTTGGTTGATATTTCGTGTTTTTCGGGGGGGGGGCGGGGGTATTTTTAGGGCTCAATTTTACAATCAATCAGTTTAAAATGAAATGAATTATAACTTAATTGGTGTTACGAGTATACCGATATTTTCACCATGCCTGATAAGCTCTGGTGGAGTGGAATTGTGGAAGGGGGGGGGGTCAGAATACGGGTGTCCATTTTATACATGCCATGGCAACTGGCGTCAGCTCATGTGTCGTTTTTTTGCTAAGATATTGCAATCAAATCGTTTAAAGTCAACCATAGCGAAAATGTCGTCAAGTCAAGCTCGCTCAGTTTGCCGGAAGTCCAAGTGGATTGTGGAGTGCCAGATTTTTGTATGTTTCACACTGCAGTATTATATGTTGGAAACTTAAGTAGAGAATTGACGTCATTCTGACAGAGAAAGTATATTAGTCTGTTTCAGAGACTGTCGCTGCAACTATGCCACGCCAGAGAGGCATCGATCAGAGAAACCGCTACCGGGCCCTGCGTCCTCCCCTCCCTGAAGCCTGCGAGGACGCAGGCCCGGTAAGTTACAGTGTGTTACAATTGATTTGATGGTGGCCAATTGCACCAAATTTGCGAAAATGGCGTCGTGTGACCGTTCCCCCGTCCGTTTGTTAATCAGTACATCTGCCAACAGAATGTGTCGCCTTATACTGGAATGATACAATTGTCAGCCGGCGAATGCCCCGTGATGCTATGTATGGGCGGTAATGTTCAGTGAAATGCGCTACCGGACAAAAATAGTAGCCAAACCCACTGTAGTCTGTTGTAAACAATTCTGTATGTTCCAGGCTGGTGGACCCGCAGTCGGCGATCCGGATGTGGCGGCGCACAGCTGTGGCCCGCTAGACCATCGTTGCGGCCACTGCAGTGCGCTGCACTTTCAGGGTGAGCGTGGGCAGGGGGGGGATTACACCATTTGTTGCCACAGAGGAAAGGTGGCACTGGAGCCGCTCGGCGAAACGCCGGACCTGCTGGTGACCCTGCTGACAGACGTCGGCGCAGACGCACGCAGCTACCGCGACAACATCCGTCGCTACAACAGCGCTCTGGCGATGGCGTCTTTCGTTGCCGACGTCGAGGTGCCAGCAGGTCAGTGTTAAAAAATGGTTTTCTTTCTTCAGGTGTGAGATGTAGAAACCGATACAGTAGGATGTCAAAATTCGCCATTGAACCGATGTCGTTTAACATAACTGATAAGTTCTTTGAACGCAGGTTTGATCACAGAGCGTACTGATGATATTTGTGCCTTTTTACTCTGTCTTAAGGTACCTAATTTAGGGGCAAATACTTTAGCGATAACGACACAAAATATCTATCATTGTAAATACTGTTAGGAATTACACATGAAGACACGATGTAGATACTTAATTGGGAGGGATGTCAATGCAGCGTATAAAAAGTGGAATATATATCCATTGCGATCAAATGTGCAATGAAAGGCTGGATTGAACACGCCAATGCGGAAGAAGGTGTAGCATTGTGGTAATTCGTGTTACCTGCA
Organism: Ashinkailepas kermadecensis; assembly: GCA_034440615.1. Lineage (NCBI taxonomy): Eukaryota > Metazoa > Arthropoda > Thecostraca > Neolepadidae > Ashinkailepas > Ashinkailepas kermadecensis. Next base: position 86,823 of record JAOTOM010003223.1, read on the forward strand.
TTCAATAATGACGAATTTGTAAGAAATATAGCATGTTTGCCTTTGCGCAGGTCGCGGTCCTTACTGCTACAAGGTGCACGGCCAGACCTACCACCACCTGGGAGCGCTGCACCCGGACGGCGACGGACGACAACGCAAGTACGCCCAGCTCTACGTAGTGGACACCGCGGCTGCCAACCGAGAGCGTCTGGGACGGTTTGATAACCAGCGGTCTGTCGCCACCTGCTGGCCGCCCTCGAAGGTATGTTGTCCGACTGTAACCCACATGTGCAGGCGTTTCGGTGTATGAATGACGTTATGGTACAGGAAGAGCGGGATGCCGCAGCGGCCGGTCGCGCCCAAGGAGCGGGTTACAATGTTCTTCCGGCAGGAGCGGGACCAGGACCCGCGGCGCTACAACGACCCGGTCGGCAACGAGGTGGCTGCCGTCTTCGTGGGCCGCGACGGTGCTCCTCCAACCCGTGAGCTGGTGGTGTACCCTCGCGGTAACCGCCTGCAGACCATCAGCTCTCTCAGCCCGCACGTCGACCCGCTCACCTATCCCCTGCTGTTCCCGCATGGCGAGTTTGGTTGGCGTGTAGGGCAGCCGCACGTTGCGGCGCGTGCGACCCGTGTGCGTAACACCGTCACTACTTTGCAGCACTACGGATACCGCATGGCTGTCCGTCCCGGCTTCAGCACTGTGCATGCCTCTGGCAAGCTGCTGCAGCAGTTTGCCGTCGACGTGTATACGCGTGTGGAGGCCGAGCGGCTCGCCTACCTGCGCCAAAACCAGGACCTGTTCCGTGCTGAAATGTTGCAAGGACTGGCGGATTATGTGCACGGAGACGGTGGTGCTGGCCGCCGCGCCCCCCGGTGGGCCGTCAGGTGGTGCTGCCGGCGACGTTCGCGGGAGGGCCGAGGTCCATGCAGCAGGAGTACCAGGATGCCATGGCGGTTGTTGGCAGGTTTGGTCCGCCTGACCTGTTCATTACGTTCACGTGTAATCCGCGCTGGGCTGAGCTCACCACTTCCCTAGGTCCACAGCAGACGGTAGCAGGGCGGCCGGACCTGGTGGCGCGCGTGTTTCACCTGAAACTGCGCGCGCTGCTGGCCGACTTGAACGGCGGCAGGCTGGTGGGTAAGCCGTGCGCGCTATTCTACTCGATCGAGTACCAGAAGCGCTCCCTGCCCCACGCTCACATCCTGGTAATTTTGCAGGACGACGACAAGCTGCGTGACGCAGACGCCGTCGACCGTGCGGTCAGTGCGGAGCTGCCAGACCCCGAGCTGCAGCCGAGACTGCACGCCGCCGTCCGCAGCCATATGCTGCACGGTCCGTGTGGCCCGACCCACCCCCGCTGTGTGTGCATGATTGACGGTGCGTGTTCAAAGCGTTTTCCCAAGGACTTCCTGCCGGCGACGCGCATCGTCGTCAACGGGTACCCGCGCTACCGGCGACGAGACGACGGCCGCACCGTCGACGTCCGCGGCGGCCGGCTGGACAACCGGTGCGTGGTGCCCTACAACCCGACACTGACGGTAAAGTACAACGCACACATCAACGTCGAGGTGCCGGCTGGTATCGTGCCCGTTAAGTACCTGTACAAGTACGTGACAAAAGGTCACGACTGTGCACGTGTGCAGGTGAACCGTGTGCCTGTGCAAGCTGGTGTTGTTCAGCCGCGTGCACAGCCCCAGGACGCTGCGATTGCCGCCGCCGCCGCTCCAGTTGGTGAGGAGGCCGCCGTGCGGGACCGCGACGAGATCGAGATGTTCCTGAACACCAGGTATGTGTGCGCTCCGGAGGCCATGTGGCGTCTCTTCCAGTTTGAGATGACCTACCAGTCGCACAGTGTCGTTCGTCTCGCCGTGCACCTGCCTGGTCGCCAGCAGGTGTATTTTCTACAAGGCGAGGAGGCTGCCACCCTGGAGCGGGCGCGGCGATGCGATTCGACACTGACCGCTTGGTTTCATCTCAGCCGGGAACGTCACGACCAGGCCGGCCAGTATCGGTATGCCGAGGTGCCGACCCACTTCACGTTCGACCGAGCTGCCCACAGGTGGAAGCCGCGTCAACGTGGAGGCGACAAGGTCGTGGCGCGCCTGGTGTCGGTGAGTCCAGGCGATGCCGAGCGCTTCCATCTTCGTCTGCTGCTGCTGCACGTGGCCGGCGCCGTCAGCTACGAGCACCTGCGCACTGTCAACGGTCAGGTGTGCGTGTCGTTTCGCGAGGCGGCCCGTCAGCACGGTCTGCTGGCCGACGACGCCGAGTGGGGGCAGTGTCTGACAGAAGCAGCACTGTTCCAGATGCCAAGGCAGTTGCGCTTTCTGTTCGCCATGCTGTGCGTGTACAACGCACCAGGCGATGTCCAGGCACTGTGGGATGCGCACGAGCGCTCACTGACTGACGACCTGACCCGTCGGTTCGGTGCTGCTGCAGGCTTGGCACGCGCTCGGCGGCACGTGGTGGCCGTGCTGCGCGCCAACGGCCGCACCGTCGCCGACGCCGGTCTCGACTGGCCCGACGCCGTCCGTGACGTGCCGCAGGACGAGGACGAGCGCACAGACGACGTCCACCGAGCGGAGGACGCCGGTGAGGCGGTTGCACGGCTCGACACTCTCTCTGCAGAGCAGCGGCGCATCGCCGACGCCGTCCTGCAGCACGTCGCGGACGGTGATGGTGCTGCGCCGGTACCCACACGAGGGCGCGCAATCTTCATGTGTGCTGCGGCCGGGAGCGGAAAGACGTACAACGTACTTTCCACAACGTTCAACGTTGCTACAAAACGTTGTACGTTGAAAGACGTACAACGTTTTGATCAGTCTTCTCCGCAGCAGGGGCCAGTCGGTGCTGCCGGTTGCCTGGACTGGGATCGCCGCCACGCTGCTCGAGGGCGGTCGCACCGTGCACTCGCAGTTCCGGCTGCCAGTGCCGGTGGTGGAGGACTCGACGTGCTTCGTCGGTGTCGTCGGTGCCCTGGCCGACCAGCTCCGTGCCGCCAGGTTGATTGTGTGGGACGAGATCGCAATGGCTCCGTCTCACCCACTTAACGCTGTCGACAGGCTGCTGCGCGACATCCGCGGTGCCGACGTGGCGTTCGGTGGCTGCCCGGTCCTGTTTGGCGGCAATTTCCGCCAGATTCCACCGGTGGTAAGGCATGGTGACCATGCAGCGATCGTCGAGGCCTGTGTCCAGCGCAGTGCAATCTGGCCGGACGTGCGTGTCATGTTTCTCCAACAGAACATGCGTGCCGGCACGGACGAGCGCGACTTCAGCGAGTGGCTGCTGGACGTCGGCGACGGGCGTCTGCCACAGGTGGCCGGTCACGGAGAGAACGCCGTTCAGGTTCCCGACGAGCTACTGGAGGCGGCCGAGCTGGTCGACTCCATCTTCCCACAAGAGGTGCTGCAGGCGCCAGCTGGCGATGGTCTGGCACAGCGCGCTATACTGTGCACCAGGAACGACGAGTCGCTGGCTGCAAACGACACTGTGCTTGATCGCTTGCCCGGTGACGTGCGTGTGTATGCCAGTGTCGATGACATGGTTGGCCAGGACGACGACGACGAGCTGGCTCAGGTTGTGCCCATAGAGTATTTGCACACACTAACGCCGTCTGCCATGCCTCCTCACCGATTACGTCTCAAGGTGGGAGCGGTCGTCATGCTGCTGCGCAACCTCGACATCGAGAAGGGCCTCTGCAACGGCACCCGACTCGTCGTCCGGCGGCTAGGCGACACCGTGCTGGACGCCGAGATCGTCACAGGGGCGGCGGCAGGTGATCGTGTGCTCATCCCGCGCATGGTGCTTAATCCGTCCGAGGGCAGCATTCCGTTTCAGTTTCGGCGGCGCCAGTTCCCGTTGCGGCTTGGCTTTGCCATGACCGTCAACAAGGCGCAGGGGCAGACATTCGACATGGTAGGACTGCACCTGCGCCGACCTGTGTTCACTCATGGCCAGCTGTATGTCGCTCTGTCTCGTGTCCGCACGATCGCCGCCTTGCGCGTCAAGGTGGTGGATGGACCCCGCCAGGGCCGGTCCCTGGCCGCTAACTTGGTGTATACACAGAACGTCGTGTATCGCGAGCTCCTAGCAGCCCACTGTGCATTGCCCTACCAATAGGTGGACACCACATAGGTGAATAGGAATGTATGTATGTATGTATGTATGTATTTATGTATTTATTTATGTATGTATTGATGTATTTATTTATGTATGTATGTATGTATTTATGTATGTATGTATGTATGTATGTATTTATGTACGTATGTACCATGACGTTCGAAATGGTTGGATTGCACCTATATATTTACGTATGTATTCATGAATGTATGTATGTATGTATTTATGTATGTATGTACCATGACGTTCGACATGGTTGGACTGCACCTATGTATTTATTTATTTATGTATGTATGTATTTATTTACTGTGAATTGTCGTACCAACAGGTCGACAACACACTGACTGCCTGGGTAGCATGTATGCATGTATCTGTATGCATGTATGTATGTATTTATTGTGCATTGTCGTACCAACAGGTCGACAACACACACTGACTAACTGGTTAGCATGTATGCATATATCTGTATGCATGTATGTGTATGTATGTATTCATGTATATATTTATGTATGTATTTATGTATGTATTTATGTATGTACGTACCTTGACGTTCGACATGGTTGGACTGCACCTACGTATTTACGTATGTATGTATTTATGCATGTATGCATGTATTTATGTATGTATGTACCATGACGTTCGACATGGTTGGATTACACCTATGTATTTATGTATGTATGTATGCATGTACCATGACGTTCGACATGGTTGGACTGCACCTATGTATTTATTTATGTATGTATGTAGGTATGTATTTACTGTGAATTGTCGTACCAACAGGTCGACAACACACACTGACTAACTGGTTACCATGTATGCATATATCTGTATGCATGTAGGTGTACGTATTCATGTATATATTTATGTATGTATGTACCATGACGTTCGACATGGTTGGATTGCACCTATGTATGTATGTATTTATGTATGTATGTACCATGACATTTGACATGGTTGGACTGCACCTATGTATTTATGTATGTTGTATTTATGTATGTCTGTATGTATTTACTTTGAATTTTACCAACAGGTGACCATACTGCTAACTATTGCTTTGCTATATTTATTTGTACGTATTCATGTATATATTTATGTTTTGTACCATGACGTTCGACATGGTTGGATTGCACCTATGTATGTATGTATTTATGTATGTATGTACCATGACATTCGACATGGTTGGACTGCACCTATGTATTTATGTATGTATGTATTTATGTATGTCTGTATGTATTTACTGTGAATTGTCGTACCAACAGGTCGACAACACATACTGACTGCCTGGGTAGCATGTATGCATGTATGTATGTATTTATTGTGCATTGTCGTACCAACAGGTCGACAACACACACTGACTAACTGGTTAGCATGTATGCATATATCTGTATGCATGTAGGTGTATGTATGTATGTATGTATTCATGTATATATTTATGTATGTATGTATTTATGTATGTATGTGCCATGACGTTCAACATCGTTGGACTGCACCTATGTATTTATGCATGTATGTATTTGTATGTATTTATGTATGTCTGTATGTATTTACTGTGAATTGTCGTACCAACAGGTCGACAACACATACTGATTGCCTGGGTAGCATGTATGCATGTATGTATGTATTTATTGTGCATTGTCGTACCAACAGGTCGACAACACACACTGACTAACTGGTTAGCATGTATGCATATATCTGTATGCATGTAGGTGTATGTATGTATGTATTCATGTATATATTTATGTATGTATGTATTCATGTATGTATGTAACATGACGTTCAACATCGTTGGACTGCACCTATGTATGTATGTATTTATGCATGTATTTATGTATGTATGTACCATGACGTTCGACATGGTTGGATTGCACCTATGTATGTATGTATTTATGTATGTATGTATGTACCATGACGTTCGACATGGTTGTTGTATTTATTATTTATATATGTATGTTTTATGTGATTGTCGATGCATGTTTGTATGCACGTATGTATGTATGTATTTATTGTGCATTGTCGTACCAACAGGTCGACAACACACACTGACTAACTGGTTAGCATGTATGCATATATCGGTATGCATGTAGTGTATGTATGTATGTACCATGACGTTCAACATCGTTGGACTGCACCTAGGTATTTATGTATGTATGTATTTATGTATGTATGTATGTACCATGACGTTCGACGTGGTTGGACTGCACCTATGTATTTATTTATGTATTTATGTATGTATGTATGTATTTACTGTGAATTGTCGTACCAACAGGTCGACAACACACACTGACGGCCTGGGTACCATGTATCTGTATGCATGTATGTATGTATTTATTGTGCATTGTCGTACAAACAGGTCGACAACACACACTGACTAACTGGTTAGCATGTATGCATATATCTATGCATATAGGTGTATGTATGTATGTATTAATGTATGTATTTATGTATGTATGTATGTACCATGACGTTCGACATGGTTGGATTGCACCTATGTATTTATGTATGTATTTATGTACGTATGTACCATGACGTTCGACATGGTTGGACTGCACCTATGTATTTATTTATGTATGTATGTATGTCTATGTATTTACTGTGAATTGTCGTACCAACAAGTCGACAACACACACTGACTGCCTGGGTAGCATGTATGTATGCATGTATGTATTTATTGTGGATTGTCGTACCAACAGGTCGACAACATACACTGACTAACTGGTTAGCATGTATGCATATATCTGTATGCATGTATGTGTATGTATGCATGTATGTGTATGTATGTATTCATGTATATATTTATGTATGTATGTACCATGACGTTCGACATGGTTGGACTGCACCTATGTATTTATGTATGTATGTATTTATGCGTGTATGTATGTATTTATGTATGTATGTACCATGATAATCGACATGGTTGGACTGCACCTATGTATGTATGTAGGTATGTATTTATGTATGTATATATGTATTTATGTACGTATGTATGTATGTATTTACTGTGCATTGTCGTACCAACAGGTCGACAACACACACTGGCTGCCTGGGTAGCATGTATGCATGTATCGGTATGCATGTATGTGTATGTATGTATTTACTGTGCATTTTCGTACCAACAGGTCGGCACCACACACTGACTGCCTGGGTAGCATGTATGTATGTGTATGTATATAGGTATGTATGTATGTATATAGGTATGTATGTATGTATATAGGTATGTATGTCTGTCTGTCTGTCTGTCCATCCAGTTTGATCTGCCCGACACACGGCCACGACTTTCGGCTATGTGTCGGGGTCTCCTTCTGGACAAAAAAAAACGGAGACGCAATCTGATGTGGCGGCCTTCTCGCGGCAGATTGCGTTTAACACAGACAGCCACGGAAAGTCGTTGGTAAGTGCACATTGCTACACGCTTGACTTCACTGAGTGACCTTGGGTCAGGTCAAAGGTCACCAAATCGCCGAAAAACACGGTTTTTGGCTCACAGACATGGATGATCTCGGCAACCGCCATAGCGCCATAATTGACACGCTTTCTAAGCGACCATACACCGGAGAGTGAATTGAGGACTGTCAGTTTGAACAATGATTAAAAGTTGAATATGTTAGGCTTAATACCCATACCCGAAATTCAACATCCGAACGACACTGCTGATGAAAATCGAAGAGGTTGTAGAAGTTGTCTGCCTGTCTGTCTGTCTACATGTCTGCCTGTCTGTATGTCTACATGTCTGCCTGTCTGTATGTCTACCTGTCTACCTCCCTACCTGCCTACCTGTCTACATGTCTGCCCGTCTGTATGTATGTATGCCTGTGGTATGTATGTATGTATGTGCGTCTGCATGTATACCTGTGGTATGTTGAAGGTCGTATATTTTCTTTACACGCAATGTCTGTCTGTCTAACAGACATCCAGTTTGAGCTGCCTGACACACGGCCACGACTTTCGGCTATGTGACGGAATCTCCTTCTGGACAAACAGCAAACGGAGACGCAGTCTGATGTGGCGGCCTTCTCGCGGCAAATTGCGTTTGACACCGACAGCCACTGAAAATCGTTGGTAAGTGCACGTTGCGCTACATTGTGCACCGCCAGCAACACGCTTGACACGATTTCTAAACGAGCGCGTACACCAGAGGATGGGTGAATCGGGCGGCCGGTCAGGGTAAACAATGATTAGAACTTTGAATAAATTAGGCTTCATACTCATAGCCGACAAATTATAAGTCCGCACCACGACATTGCTGATTGCAATCGAAGAAGATGTTTGATTGAATTTCCCGCGCGCGTTCAAAGTGGCCGAAAGTGTGAGACTCTCCAATCGGCGATTTTGTGCGCCGCACTCAGTTCAGACGGGTCGGTCGGCTTTTACAGCGCGCCGATTCTTGGCGGCCGTAGCGCCGTGGTAACGTGCTGGGCTTTTAGTCGAGCGTTCGCTCGGCTTTCGAATCCCGGTTGGGGTGTGAAATTTTTCGCTTTTTTCCGGTGCTTAGTTAAGAGTCGAGGGTTCGGGGTTCCAATCCCGGGTGGGGTATGGAATATTTCCGCTCTTTTTCCGATGCTTAAGTTAGAGTCGACGGTTCGGGGTTCGAATCCCGGGTGGGGCATAAAATTTTCCCCTCTTTTTCTGGTGATTAAAATTAAATGAAAATTATAATAATTTTGTAATTTTTAATTTTAATTTAGTTTGTTTTGTTTTTTTGTTTTTTTTTAACTTATTTTTTAAAAATTGTTTTTGATATAGTGACATAAGCTCGCGAAGCGAGCAGCATAGGTCAGTAAGCCGGCGGCAGCCGGCGCATCTGAACTAGTCACATTTAATGCAGGAGTGAAACAAACCCCAATAACTAACTAACTACCTAATGTCACCAGCATACATGTTCCACATCTTCTGCCCCGGCAGGTGCCATCTCGGAAAGACACGACTGGTGAGACGTCCGCCATTCCGGTTGGGCCGTCAGCCGCCAACGCGGTCGGACCGTCTCGATCTCTGCAGACTGACCCCACCGCCGATACACCTGCCATCCCGGTTGGGCCGTCAGCCGCCAACGCGGTCGGACCGTCTCGATCTCTGCAGACTGACCCCACCGCAGATACACCTGCCGGCAGCCTACATTCAGGTTTCCCAACCTCCGCTCCGGCCGAGCTCAGCCGCCAACCAGGTCGGGCCGTCTCGGTCGCGCTACAGCCGGACACGGGCCGCCGTTCCATCTGCCCGCGGCACGGCCGAGCCTTCCCACCAGCCGTTGGCGTTGGATCCGGTGCCGCGCAGCCCGCCGGTGCCGACAAACGCACAACAACGCGGAGCGGGCCATCGACGACGTCGGCTCGGAAGCACAGAGGACAGAGTGGTGGCGCTTTTAGAAACACTGGACGTCAGGGGTCAGGAATACCTGGCTTTGGAGCGCGGCCGGGCAGAGCTAGGCAAACGGGCAGTGGAGCGCCTGGAGAGCAAATATAAGTTTGCAGTAGGTACTAGGACGTCTGCTAGCAAGATGAGACGAATTGGATCGAGGGGAAGGCCAGAGTTAATTGTTAGTCAAGAATACCTGGCTTTGGAACGTGACCATGCTTTAAGCTTCTGTTTTGGAATGTGTCTATGACCAGGCACATGCCTCCTTAGGGTGTGCTACCTTCAGTATTATATATTGTTGGTTGCATTTGCTATAATACTGGGAGCTTGGGTGCAAAGTACACCACGCAGTAATGGATAATGGCAAATACCCACACTGACGAGTCTTAATGATTCGTTTTCGTTCAATAAAAGGTACGAAACTTGCGTTATTTTTCCGCGCTCGCAAGATAAATGCATGAATGCGCCAAAATACCCCCGACGTCGGTAGTGTGAGGATACAGCTCAGTGCGAGTGATCGTGCAGTCCGCCCGTGCAGTGCGAACAAAGTCGGTCTCTGGCGCCCAAATGCCCTAGTTAGACTTCGGACCCATCGACTACATATATACCAAATTACGTTACACTCGACTGTTATGGCTGTTTTTCAACATTTATCCTGCACATTCCCAATCAATTCCCATGTTTATCCAGGTATCGCTGCGTCATTGTATGGCCTGTTATGTAGTGCAATTGTGGGAAATAAATGGTTTATTACCTTCCACCACATCGGAGGGCATTGTACTTCTTGCATAACCTTTGTCTTAAGCATTATAACTATTTATGTTCAAGGTACTGGACTGACGAGGAGGTTGTTATGTTGTACATTTGTGTATTGATCAACATTGAAGAGGTCATTGGCAATCGAAGCACAAGATATTCAGAAGTCTTCAGCGACATCAGGGAAGACCTGAGCGAAAAAGGAATCCATCAATCGTTAGTGTGGTTTTCTCTATAATCGAGGATGACGATTGAATGGAAATTGTGACCACGTAACTAAGTTCATGACGACCGGACGTCGTGCTGGGGACAACTACAACAGCTGTACGGCAACCGTCCGACCTGCAGCCGTCTCCCAGGCGGTATACGCCAACCGTCCGACCTGCAGCCGTCTCCCAGCAGCTGTACGGCAACCGTCCGCCCTGCAGCCGTCTCCCAGGCGTCGGTCTAGACATGGACATTTCCTCAGCACAAGCTGACTCGGCCAGTTTCTGGGAATCGTCGGAAATAATCTCTGGCCAGTCTTGCTTGTTCTTGATGAGTTGGTCTTCTTTGCATCTTGATTATCTTCTTTGTAACAACAGGTTACAAAGACAAGTTATCGTCTTTCTCGCATAAGCAAAATGCTAGTTTAATAGTGCCCTAGTGTGCTGCATGCTTAGATAATGAGAGAACAAGGCTTACTTCTGTGGAAGACTTGGTAAATTTAATTATGATTGCATAGTGGCGTATCATGGTTGGATTGGTGGTCCGTCATCCGGGATGTGGAGGAAATTGTGGCGTAATCGAAGATGGAGAAGATATTTTACTTCGCGTCGGTCGCGCTACAGCCGGACGTGGGCCGCCGTTCCATCTGCCCGCGGCACGGCCGAGCCCTCCCAGCAGCCGTTGGCGTTGGGTCCGGCGACGCGGGGCCGGATGCCGCGCAGCCCGCCGGTGCCGACGAACACACAACAACGCGGAGCGGGCCATCGACGACGTCGGCTCGGAAGCACAGAGGACAGAGTGGTGGCGCTTCTGGAAACACTGGACGTCAGGGGTCAGGAATACCTGGCTTTGGAGCGCGGCCGGGCAGAGCTAGACAAACGAGCCGTGGAGTGCTTGGAGAGCACTGAGAAGCTGAAAGCTGATACTACGTCTGCTAGCAAGAAAGGGACGAATTGGACTGAAGGGAGAACAGAACTAACTTTTAGTCAAGAATGTCTGACTATGGTGCGGGGCCTGGCAGAGCTAGACGGGCCGTGGAGTGCCTGGAGAGCACAGAGAAGCTTGCAGATGATACTAGGATGTCTGCTAGCAAGATGGGACGAATTGGATCAAGGGAAAGGACAGTTAATTTTTAGTCAAGAATACCTGGCTTTGGAACGTGACCATGCTTTAAGCTTCTGTTTTGGAATGGGTCTATGACCAGACAATAACTAATCAGGTTCAAGGTATTGGACTGACGAGGAGGTGGTTGTTATGTTGGACATTTGTGTATCGATCAACATTGAAGACGTCCTTGGCGATCGAAACACAAGACATTCAGAAGTCTTCAGCGACATCAGGCAAAACCTGAACGAGAAAGTAATCTATCAATCGTTAGTGTTGTTCGATCTATAATTGAGCATAACAATTGAATGCAAATCGTGGCCACGTAATGACGACCAAAAAGGCTGTAGGTGGTACGTGTGGCGCAGCCGAGATCAATCTGCAACTGTAAAGTGCAACTTATGTGTTGAGCATCATGCATTGTTATGCGTGCAATGTCAAAGTTATGTGCTACGTTTAATCGCTGATATGTGACAAAGTGGTTTAAATATGACATTTGTAATCAAGTAACTGCTACGCTGGTTTCCATATATTGCAAATAGTTGTGTACCCTTTTCCAGAGTGTGTGGAATTCACAAGGTTGTTCCATGTATGCTCACCGACAATTTGGTATATATTCCACTGTGATCAAAGCGTGCCGCTGGGGGAGCAAGCCTTTGATTCAGATCCTCAGAATTCGAGTGCATTTTGTTTATATTTATTAAGTTTCCGAACCTGACAACCACCGATGGAAAAGGACGATCTGGATGTACGACCACCAAGATGAATGCAGCTTAGAAGCAGTTCTTGTACAATATGCATTGATCAAAATGCACGCAATTTGAAGTACAATAATGCACAAAGCTATGAATACAATTCGGCACAGTAGTCATGAGGTACAGAAGGCGACAGAACACCTCATTTTACTGAGGAGTCATCCAACACAGAAGTCAAAAGCCGCCCTCTGTCACTGCACAATGCGCACAAGCAACAACAACGATATTGTCGTGAACGATGAAACATATTTTTGACAAATATCGGCAACCTGACATATCAGCATTCTATGTTGCTACTGTGGCCGAGGAGATGACATACCACTCGGCGTGATGAACTGTCAAATGGCCAAGTTTCCTAGAAAGGTAATGGTCTGGTTCGCCGTGGCGGTCGCAGAACTTTTCCTCTCGCTGAGTAAAGCACGTATCGACGGGACAACATACCGGAAGGTTTGCGTAGAAAAGCACCAGCACCTGGTGCCCTTTCTCAGCACTTATAATCCGCATGGAGGGAGATCTGGCCATACCTGATCCCGGTCAGTAAACGGACAAAGCTCAACAGCTTGTTCGTGATCGAAGAACCCCACACTTAGGACGTTAATGAACTCCGTCGTGCGACAGCCTAGGTACACTGAAGATGTGTGAGCCATTATCAAGGGCCGCACACACAAATACGGCTCGCAACCCAAGAATGACGTCGACTCGAGGAGCACATTGCGACCTAGCACACAGTCGCCGGAACCGGAGCTGTTGCGAACCGTGCTGGAAAAGGTCAGCCGTGGACGTTAGCCGTGCGAACCGGCTGGGATTGTTAAGCATTAAGATCGAGCAGCAGAAAACGTACCTGAATTACATTTGGCCTACATCCCCTTCGACATTGTCTACTTGTGCAGCTATCTGTCGCTCCCAGTGGCCCTGCCACGCTTGGGACGCTCCCTGGAAGTCCCGTTCATTAAGCGTGACAGGCACCACCTGTGATTCGTGCAGTGAAATTAAATTATGGTATATTAAATACATCAAACGTTCTTAATGAACAAGCAGTGTTAATGATTACTGGTCACCCGCCAATCCATGTGTGGGAATGTAGGTGTTGTGTTTTCATTCTGAATCTCCACATGCTGGTGTCCTAGAACTACTGTAGGGTGGTATTATTGCGGTATTCTGCATCCGTGTGGCAGTGCTCAGGACTCAATCACCTCTAATAACCCATCATTGTACGTTCACATTTCGCATGTCAATGAATACTGCATAACTGATGAACCCTGGGTACCTCATACATAATATAACTCATAAAACAACGTCAGCTCTATCCTATGATGTAATAACTAATAAAGTATTCGCAGGTCGGAACAAATCAAGCACAAAATTAGCCGCTTGGACATATCATTTAAAGATGCCAAGAGTAAACACCACAAAAACAAGTGGTAAGGAGATACACCAGACGTCGTGCTGGGGACAACTACAGCAGCTGTACGGCGACCGCCCGACGTGCAGCCGTCTCCCAGACGGTGTACGGAAACTGTCCGACCTGCAGCCGTCTCCCAGGCGCTGTACGGCAACTGTCCGACGTGCAGCGGTCTCCCAGCAGCTGTACGGCAACCGTCCGACCTGCATCCGTCTCCCAGGCGGTGTACGGCAACCGTCGGACCTGCAGCCGTCTCCCAGGCGCTGTACGGTAACTGTCCGACCTGCAGCCATCTCCCAGGCGGTGTACGGCAACCATCCGACCTGCAGCCGTCTCTCAGCAGCTGTACGGCAACCATCCGACCTGTAGCCATCTCCCGAGCGGTATACGGCACGCGTCCGACCTGCAGCCGTCGGTTTAGACATGAACATTCCCTCAGCACAAGCTGACTCAGCCAGTTTCTGGGAATCGGCGGAAATAATCTCTGGCTAGTCTTGCTTGTTTTTGATGAGTTGGTCTCCTTTGCATCTTGGTTGGTTATTGGTTTTACGACACGTCGACCGTTCAGTAATGTAGCGTCACCAATCTCTCACGCCTATTGGTCGCGGGCGAAGAGTAGCGACAGGTGAGACTCGAACCCACAATCTTTCGATTGTGAGAGAGGCACCTTACCCCTAGACTACTCGTCCCTCCTTTGCATCTTGATTATCTTCTTTGTAAAATGTTAGTTGAATAGCGCCAAAGTGAGCTGCATGCTTACATAATGAGAGAACACAGTTTACTTCTGTGAAAGACATGGTAAAACTTAATTATCCGTGCATAGTGGCGGATCAGGGTTGGATTGGTTGTCCGTTATCCGGGATTTCGAGGAAATTCTGGCGCAATCGAAAATTGAGAATATATTTTACTCCGCGTCGGTCGCGCTACAGCCGGACGTGGGCCGCCGTTCCATCTGCCCGCGGCACGGCCGAGCCTTCCCAGCAGCCGTTGCCGTTGGATCCAGTGCCGCCAGCCTCGGTGCCGAATATGGGACCCTATATAGCATGCCCATCGCCAATTCACTTGAGCACTCCTATTTTCCATGTAGTGTTCCGCCCCCCCCCCCATAATGATTTTTATAAGCATATACATTTTATGAAAATGTTACCGTTAAATATATGCATTGAATCCCACCCCAATGAAAGGTTACCAAAATGTATCGTTGTCCGAGCCATGGAGGCATATCGGAGAATTTCTATTGTGAGCACTCTTTAATGTGGGGTAGTACCCATAGGCGCAATCAAGGCCATGCAAGGTCCCTAATAAGAGGTATGGGGTGGGATGAGCGGGGGCGGATCACAATTTTACTCAACACTTTCCAGTCGACGTGTTCAAATCATGGTTAGGATTCGTTGGGGCGATGACTCCCCTTGTCCCCTGCCAATACCAACGAAAAAAATGAAAGTAAAGAAGCAGTCAATAGGGTACCGCCGAAACACGGGTAAACTGATGTCGGAGTGGCACCCTGCCATCCAAATGTCGGTCAGCCTGGCACGTTCTGTAGGTACCTTCAACTCCAAAATATACTCTGAGTTGCTATACAGCTGGGCCTTCCAGGTGGGGAGGATTCGTGTTCCGATCAGGATGGCGCTATTTATATCTGGGGTATATGCCGAGAACCCCCTCCCGCCCCCTAATGCATCCACAAAGTATGTGATGAAGACAAATTGCTGTGCATATTGCTGGCTTCAAATCCGCACCCCTGTTAACCAGACGGTCTCATCCTACAGGAACTACAGACATTGACCGGAAGAAAATTACGACAGAAGACAGCAATGGTAAGTGTACATTCGAACCTGATGTTGTGCAACCTGCCTGTTAATGCCACCTGAAATGGTACACATTGACCTTCGCACCTGACAAATATGCTTTCAGAACCCAAGATATGTTGTGCATTGCCATATTATAAATATGATACATACATATATACTATATATATATACATATATATAGTTATGTATATATATACAGATATATAGTTTATATATATATATATATATATATATATATATATATATATATATATATATATATATATTGTTGATGATGTTGATATATGTTGTTGAAGGATGTTCCTTTGTATGCTTTTGTATGCCTATGCTTTGTATTTTGTATGCTTTGCCCATTTGACGCCAATGTTCCTTTGTGTAATATACATGCACTCATTTTTAAGCACAGCATGCGTGCAGAAGCATCAGAAGAAGTCGCTTGTCCAATTTGTTATACCTCCGCCAAGTGGCCTAATGTCATGTCACCGAACAGTACGCAATGTCGGCTATGCATATATAAAGTTACCGATCTTATAATGGTTTATCCCGCGTTTTCAGGCCTTGAATAGTGTCGAAGTTGCATTGCACGACCTGAAGGAGGCCGAGATGAAGGATGAAGAAGAGAGTTAGAAAGGTGGAGAGGAGAGGTAGAAAGTGTAAGATTGTTGTGTGTCGGAGATTCGCATGCTACCCGTCGCCACTCCCGACCCGATTCGGGGACATCTCGTTAGTTATTTTGGTTTTAGGGCGCATCGACTACCGAGGTCATTTTGCGCCCATAACTATTGGAGTTAACAAAGTGCAGTATCAACCTTCACATCGTGGGTAGCCGTCCACCTGGTTCTACTGTGGTACACAATTTACATGCGGTGTGTATCAGCGAGGGGTATATATTGCGGAGAACGACTGCAGATAAGAAGTCCATCAATCGTCCCGATTGGACAATGTTCGAGCTGTCGGATAGAATATCGCCAAGGGAAGACGCCTGATCATGACCAAAATGGCGTTTACGCTCGTCAGTGTAATGAGGACACGATATTAAAACGTGGCGAACTGTCAGCGGTGCACGACATCTTGAGCACAGAGGTTTGTCGCCACCACATAACAAATAACCGTGAGTAGCATGCGTGTGCCCTATGCGGAGACGGCACAGTGTGACCTCTTCTTGTCTACGTTTGCGACAGGACGAGCTCCATGGTCTCAAACGTTGTTTGATGGTTCGTAGTTTGTTTGCCGGCGTCGCATCCCACATAGCCTGCCACTTGTCTAGGAGAAAGACGGACACCTCTCGGTAGTGGTCCGTGGCAGGGAGTGGCAGTGATCGAGAGCACGGTGCACTTGCTGCTCGTTTCGCCGCAGCATCCGCCAACTCGTTACCGGAAATGCCAACGTGGCTCGGAAGCCAACATAGAATAACTCGTCGTCCAAGGCGTTGCATGTCGGTAAGACGGCTCACGATATCCCGCAGAAGGGGGTATGACGGATAAAACGTGTTCAGGGCCACAAGACTACTTAAAGAATCGGTGAATATAACATGTCGATCACCACCCGACACTTCGATATATGTTATTCATGGCCTTGACAAACTACCTGTTGGCTACTGTTGCCTGCTCCAAGGAACACCTAGTAGCGAACAGCACAGATGACCACATAACACCAGCCCTAAAGAAGCTGATTTATACCTTTTATAAGAATGATATTCAGAATCTGAAAATAATGATATTTGAATTTCAATTCCAAGGTTTGCAACTCATCGGGGTTTTCAGAAGATTGACATTTTCAAAAACAAATTATTGCAACGATTAAATCTTCCAACAACTATTTGTGGATACAGATTGCAGGATTTTCTTTCTTCAGAAAAGTTCCATTACACGAACCATATTATTTCTGGCACCTTCATATTTCTCACTCTATGCTGGTATTTTCAGAGAAGCATCCAACATTTCGCGTGCAACATGTTTGTCCACATGTTCTGAAACAATATAGTTACCTATGTTAATTCTGTTAATGTGCTGTGCTGTTAATGCGTGTCATGTTGCTGTTATATATAATAGAGCTATTGCTGTAAATGGTATGCTGCAGTTATAGTGTTGTACGCGGCGCTAGTCAAGCGCTAGTCAAGCGAGCGCGTTATATTTAGCGCGCAAGGATTTTTCAAGTAATGTTATATTTTATGTCCGCAGCCTGGAGTTCCCATGCCGGCTACGAGTGAGGAGGCGGCGGCACTACAAACCTCTATTACACAACTCGGAGAATACTGTGAAGATTGGACGGCACAGTCCATAAAGGACACTGGCACGAGGAGTAGAGCAGGGTACCGAAAAGTACCAGACCACATCCTGGTAAAGGCGCACATCAAAGTACCAGACTGGCGATATATTCTGTGTAGGACACAACTTTTGCGGAAAGTGAAGGACGTGATGGATGTGACGATGAAAACCCAACCACCGTACGGAAAATTAATGGTGGCAGCGATTCGGTGCTTAGCAGGTACCATCCGCGGCAATTTGTTTTTCAACAGCGATGGGTTGACCACCATGTGGGGAACACAGCTGGTATGTCTGGGCGACATGGCACGAAATGTGCTACAGGACGGACGATACTATGTCGCCCTACACAATGCGAGTAAAGTCAATGATGACCAAAAGTCCAACCTTTTGAGCGCTGCCCAACGAACGGGTATACATGACGCGGGACTTAAATGGATGGAAAACGTGTCCAAGACGCCGTTACCACATGGAAAGGTTGATATGAGGCACCTAGCGACCAAATACCGTCAAGTCCTTTATATTACGATGGCGGTGCTAGCTGGACATCGAACTGGTGTCTGGTCTCAGTTGACAATTGCCGAATTTAACGCCAGGAAGCACCAGAGGGATGAACACGTGTACACCATGAACCACCTCGGTGGAAAAAACGTGAAGTCTACGACGGGCAGTACCACAATTGTGTTTACTGAAGTATGCGAGAGGGCGGCGACATACTTTGTCCGCAAACTGCAACCAGTGCTGGCCAATGCCACTAACTCCGGTCTCCTGCTCCCAGGAGTACAACTGTACAAGTGTTCAGTGGAAGATGTGTTCCCACCGGATATCGTTTTGGTGACAAGATGAAACAAGATAAGCTTTTTTGACAAGATGAAATTTACCCACAATCATATTCACATCACATACCACATATGCACAACCAACATTTTGCAGTACTATTGCAACTTAGATCATTCACAAAATATGTTAATGGCATGCTTTGTTTCTGTAGAGCGGTCTAGATTACGCTAGGTTAATTTTCATGCTGAAATTTGAGAATTTGCTCATTAAACATTTCATTTTGTTTAAGAGGAGGTTAGGATAGAATATGTTAGATTTCCTTGGAAAATATTCCATCAACATCACTATATATCACTCATCAAAGCCCTTTTTGGTAATATTTAGGTCACAGAGTGAAAAGCAAGCATTTGCAATAAAAACAAGCGGTCACTTCATCTTAATCACATCAATAAACTTGGTATTCATGCATTCTTATCTAAATCTGGTTAATAATCTAACATCCAAAACTACAGTACAGAAACTATATTGCCTTGGCCATTTTAGCCATTAAGAGTGCTCTCTTCATGTGTCCCAAATAGGGTTGTTACAAAAACAAAATTGGAAATAATTAATTATTTAAATTGTTACATGTACACAGCAGATTTGTTGGTGCATTTCCATCAACAAGATAATAGGTACACCACTGATGCCTGACCATGAAAGGCATCAATGGTGTGTGAGCAACCAGTGCTGGCAGACAACAAACAGCATATTAAAAAAAAAAATTAATTAAACATTTCCAGAACATGGACAGAACTTCAGATGTGGCACACAAACTAGGAAATGATCTGATCTAGCATATTCCACTTTAAAATTGGGCTGTCTCCATCAATATTTTGACTGGCTCTAATGGTTAATGTTTGCTTAATTGTACTTTTTTAAACATCAATATTAGGTGGGAAATGACAAATTTTGTGGTTTACCCAACCCCCATGGATGCTGTATTATGTCACACTTCAGCTATGGATATTGGCTTGCTTTGCCATACACCTAACATCATATTCATCATATGATCACATTATATTCATCCATGGATTATTGATCCTGTCAAACTACATCTATGGATAATAGATTGTTGATAGCTGCACCTACCCATTTTAGATCATAAACGGTCTTAGGGAATTCCACAATATGCCAGTGAGGTCAAAAACATCAGAAAAAAACTTTGTCCTGACCCAAAGTGCATGGTTGTCATATCAATATCTCACACACCACTTTAATTTTCCATTCACCAGCTTTCCCATTACAAGTTATACCCACTGACCTTGTCATAAGCATAGTGCTTTTGGAAAAAGGGCTGCATTCAGGTTTATTAAAAGGGCTGCATTTAGACATTTATTCAGCAATATAATCAACAATATACAATAACATATAACAATATATAACAATTTCCAATGTTCATGTCAATCAACTTGTAATGAACGATATTCACTTTGCATTAAACTCAGGAACCACACAAATGTCTACATTCTCTACACACTACTTTCTCGCCCAGTCCTTATGAACAAGTACCACGTAAGTATATAAAATGATTGTATGATTTAAAGAATGGCTTAGGTAGGTAGGTAGGTAGGTAGGTAGGTACCAACGTATCACCGGTAACAACAGCCTGGGTTCGTGGCCTCGCCCTTGCTAATTTTTACTAGCACCGGGCCGTGGAGTTGATGCTCAATAGTGTTCCGGACTAAGAGACCAACCAGCGCATTTAATTCAAATTCTGCGTTAAAAAATAATTGCTTTATCTCACCTTCATCCAATCTCACCATCCCCGCTACCGTCGCTGGAAGAACGCCGCATGAACTTGAGTTCACATTTGAAATACAACTATCAAACATGCAAAAACAAATCCTGCCATCCATAAGTCACTTACAAGTATATGTACCAAAATAGCTTGATTTAACGTTCTTTCATCTTCATCTTCATGTTTGAAATAGAGTAATTTTTAGAACTACTTTTCAAGCGAACAATTACCGATGCGCGTCCACTAGCGCGGCGAATAATCGCCTGAAATGCGTCGGATAGACTGACAATGAAAACAGGTCTTGGCATGATGCTTTCTTTTTATCTGGCCCGGTGTCCCAATGTCCGCTCCAACGTGAGGATGGGCTCCTATCGTCTCCACATGCTGGTGTCCTAGAACTGCTGTAGGGTGGTATTATTGCGGTATTCTGCATCCGTGTGGCAGTGCTCAGGACTCAATCACCTCTAATAACCCATCATTGTACGTTCACATTTCGCATGTCAATGAATACTGCATAACTGATGAACCCTGGGTACCTCATACATAATATAACTCATAAAACAACGTCAGCTCTATCCTATGATATAATAACTAATAAAGTATTCGCAGGTCGGAACAAATCAAGCACAAAATTAGCCGCTTGGCCATATCATTTAAAGATGCCAAGAGTAAAAACCACAAAAACAAGTGGTAAGGAGCTACACCAGACGTCGTGCTGGGGACAACTACAGCAGCTGTACGGCGACCGTCCGACGTGCAGCCGTCTCCCAGACGGTGTACGGAAACTGTCCGACCTGCAGCCGTCTCCCAGGCGCTGTACGGCGACCGTCCGACGTGCAGCCGTCTCCCAGACGGTGTACGGAAACTGTCCGACCTGCAGCCGTCTCCCAGGCGCTGTACGGCAACTGTCCGACGTGCAGCCGTCTCCCAGCAGCTGTACGGCAACCGTCCGACCTGCATCCGTCTCCCAGGCGGTGTACGGCAACCGTCGGACCTGCAGCCGTCTCCCAGGCGATGTACGGTAACTATCCGACCTGCAGCCATCTCCCAGGCGGTGTACGGCAACCATCCGACCTGCAGCCGTTCTCGCAGCTTACGGCAACCTGGCCGTCCCGGCTGTACGGCAACCATCCCCTGAGCCGTTGCGCCGGCAACCATCCACCTGCGCCGTTCTGGCTGTACGGCAACCATCCACCTGCAGCCTTCACCATCCCGCCGTTTCCGCTTCAACCATCAGCAGCTGTACGGCAACCATCCGACCTGCAGCCATCTCCCAGGCGGTGTACGGCAACCATCCGCCCTGCAGCCGTCTCTCAGCAGCTGTACGGCAACCATCCGACCCCCACCCCCCTTTCCCCCATTTTCTCTCCGGTTCGGCACCTCCTGCTAGCTGTACGGCAACCATCCGACCTGCAGCCGTCTCTCAGCAGCTGTACGGCAACCATCCGACCTGTAGCCATCTCCCGAGCGGTATACGGCACGCGTCCGACCTGCAGCCGTCGGTTTAGACATGAACATTCCCTCAGCACAAGCTGACTCAGCCAGTTTCTGGGAATCGGCGGAAATAATCTCTGGCTAGTCTTGCTTGTTCTTGATGAGTTGGTCTCCTTTGCATCTTGGTTGGTTATTGGTTTTACGACACGTCGACCGTTGAGTAATGTAGCGTCACCAATCTCTCACGCCTATTGGTCGCGGGCGAAGAGTAGCGACAGGTGAGACTCGAACCCACAATCTTTCGATTGTGAGACGAGCATCTTACCCCTAGACTACTCGTTCCTCCTTTGCATCTTGATTATCTTCTTTGTAAAATGTTAGTTGAATAGCGCCAAAGTGAGCTGCATGCTTACATAATGAGAGAACACAGTTTACTTCTGTGGAAGACATCGTAAAACTTAATTATCCGTGCATAGTGGCGGATCAGGGTTAGATTGGTGGTCCGTTATCCGGGATTTGGAGGAAATTCTGGCGCAATCGAAAATTGAGAACATATTTTACTCCGCGTCGGTCGCGCTACAGCCGGACGTGGGCCGCCGTTCTATCTGCCCGCGGCACGGCCGAGCCTTCCCAGCAGCCGTTGCCGTTGGATCCAGTGCCGCCAGCCTCGGTGCCGAATATGGGACCCTATATAGCATGCCCATCGCCAATTCACTTGAGCACTCCTATTTTCCATGTAGTGTTCCGCCCCCACCCCATAATGATTTTTGTAAGCATATACATTTTATGAAAATGTTACCGTTAAATATATGCATTGAATCCCACCCCAATGAAAGGTTACCAAAATGGATCGTTGTCCTAGCCATGGAGGCATATCGGAGAAATTCTATTGTGAGCACTCTTTAATGTGGGGTAGTACCCATAGGCGCAATCAAGGCCATGCAAGGTGCCTAATAAGAGGTATGGGGTGGGATGAGCGGGGCGGATCACAATTTTAATCAACACTTTCCAGTCGACGTGTTCAAGTCATGGTTAGGATTCGTTGGGGCGATGACTGCCCTTGTCCCCTGCCAATACCAACGAAAAAAAATGAAAGTAAAGAAGCAGTCAATGGGGTACCGCCGAAACACGGGTAAACTGATATCGGAGTGGCACCCTGCCATCCAAATGTCGGTCAGCCTGGCACGTTCTGTAGGTACCTTCAACTGCAAAATATACTCTGAGTTGCTATACAGCTGGGCCTTCCAGGTGGGGAGGATTCGTGTTCCGATCAGGATGGCGCTATTTATATCTGGGGTATATGCCGAGAACCCCCTCCCGCCCCCTAATGCATCCACAAAGTATGTGATGAAGACAAATTGCTGTGCATATTGCTGGCTTCAAATACGCACCCCTGTTAACCAGACGGTCTCATCCTGCAGGAACCACAGACATTGGCCGGAAGAAAATTACGACAGAAGACAGCAATGGTAAGTGTACATTCGAAACTGATGTTGTGCAACCTGCCTGCTAATGCCACCTGAAATGATACACATTGACCTTCGCAACTGACAAATATGCTTTCAGAACCCAAGATATGTTGTGCATTGCCATATTATAAATATGATACATATATACTATATATATATACATATATATAGTTATGTATATAGATACATATATATAGTTATGTATATATATATACATATATATAGTTATGTATATATACACATATATATAGTTATGTATATACATATATATATATATATATATATATATATATATATATATATATATATATATTGTTGATGATGTTGATATATGTTGTTGAAGGATGTTCCTTTGTATGCTTTTGTATGTTTCGCCCATTTGACGCCAATGTTCCTTTGTGTAATATACATGCACTCCTATCATTTTTAAGCACAGCATGCGTGCAGAAGCATCAGAAGAAGTCGCTTGTCCAATTTGTTATACCTCCGCCAAGTGGCCTAATGTCATGTCACCGAACAGTACGCAATGTCGGCTATGCATATATAAAGTTACCGATCTTATAATGGTTTATCCCGCATTTTCAGGCCTTGAATAGTGTCGAAGTTGCATTGCACGACCTGAAGGAGGCCGAGATGAAGGATGAAGAAGAGAGTTAGAAAGGTGGAGAGGAGAGGTAGAAAGTGTAAGATTGTTGTGTGTCGGAGATTCGCATGCTACCCGTCGCCACTCCCGACCCGATTCGGGGACATCTCAATCCCCTACACACTGCAGTACGACGGGGCCCACGGTGGTCTGTCAGGATCTTCCGCAGAGGACTGGCAGCGTATGGCGGACAGTGTGCGGCAGGGCGGCCACTGTCCGCCTCAGTACGCTGTCATTTCTGTCGGAGGGAACGCCCTCGTGGGGAAGCATGGTCTGCTCCGCGAGGGCTTCCGACAAACAATTGTGGAGCTGGGCGAACACCTCCAGTCTCTGCGACGTTCGTCCAGTCTCTGCGACAAAAGTCATCGTGCTCAGTGTGATCCACAGGGCCACACTGACCGATGAGGCTCGTCGAGCCTTCAGGGACCTCTCCGAGGTCTACAGAGTAGCAGCCGCCGACACCGGCTGCTTCTTTGTAGACGTTGAGAGGGTTTTGGAGAAGGCCAGGCGAGCCTCAACGGTCAGTGTGACCACGGGGACACCCGAGGACGGAGGCAGCACACCCATTCGGCAGCCCACTGTTTTGGAGGCGCTGCTCACAGCCGACGAGGCGTGGGAGGCTGGCGACGCTGCCGGCCGGCTTCCCAGGCTCGCCAACAGCGTCAAAATACTTTAAAGGCTTCGCGCCAAAATACCTCCAGCGTCTGGAGCGTGAGATTACATCCCAATGCGAGTGGTCGTGCAGTCCGCCCGTACAGTGCGAACCGAGTCGATTTCTGGCGCGCAAATGCCCTAATTGGACTTCAGACCCATCGACTACATATATACCACATTACGTTACACTACTATTCTGGCCGTTTTAAAACATTCTGCGGCACATTCCCAATCAATTCCAATGTTTATTCAGGTATCGCTACGTGATTGTATGGCTTGTTATGTAGTGCAATTGTGGGAAATAAATGGTTTATTACATTCCCCCCACATCGGAGGGAATTGTACTTCTTGCATAACTTTTGTCCTAATCATTATAACTATTCAGGTTCAAGGTACTGGACTAACGAGGAGGTTATGTTATGTTGGACATTTGTGTATTGATCAACATTGAAGAGGTCCTTGGCGATCGAAACACAAGATATTCAGAAGTCTTCAGCGACATCAGGCAAGTCCTGAGCGAAGAAGGAATCCATCAATCGTTGGTGTGGTTTGTTCTATAATGGAGGATAACAATTGAATGCAAATTGTGGCCACGTAACTAAGTCCATGACGACCAGACGCCGTGTTGGGGACAACTACAGCAGCTGTACGGCAACCGTCCGACCTGCAGGCGTCTCCTATGCGTCGGTTTAGACATGGACACAAGCTGACTAAGCCAGTTTCTGGGAATTGGCTGAAATCATGTCTGGCCAGTCTTGCTTCTTCTTGAAGAGTTGGTCTTCTTTGCATCTTGATTGTCTTATTTGTAACAACAGGTTACACAGACAAGTTATCGTCTTTCTCACGAAAGCAAAAATGTTAGTTTAATAGTGCCCTAGTGAGCCGCATGCTTAGATAATGAGAACAAAGTTTACTTCTGTGGAAAACATCGTAACATTTAATTATCATTGCATGTGGCCGATCAAGGTTGGATTGGTGTTCTGTCATCCAGGATGTGGAGGAAATTTCGGCGTAATCGAACATGGAGAAGATATTTTACTTCGCCTCGGTCGCGCTACAGCCGGACGCGGACCGCCGTTCCATCTGCCCGCGGCACGGCCGAGCCCTCCCAGCAGCCGTTGCCGTTGGATCCGGTGACGCCGGGCCGGGAGCCGCGCAGCCCGCCGGTGCCGACGAACGCACAACAACGCGGAGCGGGCCATCGACGACGTCGGCTCGGAAGCAGAGGACAGAGTGGTGGCGCTTCTGGAAACACTGGACGTCAGGGGTCAGGAATACCTGGCTATGGAGCGCGGCCGGGCAGAGCTAGACAAACGGGCCGTGGAGTGCCAGGAGAGCACTGAGAGAAGCTTAAAGCTGATACTAGAACGTCTGCTAGCAAGATGGGACGAATTGGACTGAAGGGAGAACAGACCTAACTTTTAGTCAAGAATGTCTGACTATGGTGCGCGGCCTGGCAGAGCTAGACGGGCCGTGGAGTGTCTGGAGAGCACAGAGAAGTTTGCAGATGATACTAGGACGTCTGCTAGCAAGATGGGACGAATTGGATCAAGGGGAAGGACAGTTAATTTTTAATCAAGAATACCTGGCTTTGGAACGTGACCATGCCTTAAGGTTCTGTTCTGGAATGGGTCTATGACCGGACATATGTCTCCTTAGGGTGTGCTACCTTCAGTATTATATATTGTTGGTTGCATTTGCTCTGATACTGGGAGCTTGGGTGCAAAGTACACCACGCAGTAATGGATAATGGCAAATACCCACACTGATGAGTCTTAATGATTCGTGTTCGTTCAATAAAAGGTACGAAACTTGCGTTATTTTTCCGCGCTCGCAAGACAAATGCATGAATGCGCCAAAATACCCCCGACGTCGGGAGTATGAGGATACAGCTCAGTGCGAGTGATCGTGCAGTCCGCCCGTGCAGTGCGAACCGAGTCGGTCTCTGGTGCCCAAATGCCCTTGTTGGACTTCGGACCCATCGACTACATATATACCAGACTACGTTACACTCGACTGTTATGGCTGTTTTTCAACATTTATCCTGCACATTCCCAATCAATTCCCATGTTCATCCAGGTATCGCCACGTGATTGTATGGCCTGTTATGTAGTGCAATTGTGGAAAATAAATGGTTTATTGCCTTGCACCATATCGGAGGGCATTGTACTTCTTGCATAACTTTTGTCCTGAACATTATAACTATTCAAGTGCAAGGTACTGGACTGACGAGGAGGTTGTTGTTATGTTGGACATTTGTGTATCGATCAACATTGAAGAGGTACTTGGCGATCGAAACAAAAGACATTCAGAAGTATTCAGCGACATCAGGCAAAACCTGAACGAGAAAGGAATCTATCAATCGTTAGTGTGGTTTGCTCTATAATGGAGCATAACAATTGAATGCAACTGTGGCCAGGTAAGTACGACCATGACGACCGAAAAAGGCTGTAGATGATGCATGTGGCGCAACCGAAATCACTCTGCAACTGAAAAGTGCAACTTATGTGTTGAGCATCATGCATTGTTATCCGTGCAATGTCAAAGTGCTACGTTTAATCGCTGATATGTGACAAAATGGTTTAAATATGACATTTGTAATCAAGTAACCGCTATGTTGGTTTCCATACATTGCAAATAGTTGTGCACCTTTTCCCAGAGTGCGTGGAATTCACACGATTTTTCCATGTATGGTCACCAACTATTTGAGATATATTCCACTGTGATCAAAGCATGCCGCTGGGGGAGCAAGCCTTTGATTCAGATCCTCAGCATTCGAGTGCATTTGGTTTATATGTATTAAGTATCCGAACCTGACAATCACGGATGGAAAAGGACGATCTGGATGTACTACCACCAAGATGACTGCAGCTTAGAAGCAGTTCTTGTACAATATGCATGGAGCAAAATGCACGCAATTTGAAGTAATTATGGTATATTAAATACATTGAACGTTTTTAATGAACAAACGCCGTGTTAATGATTACTGCTCACCAGCTAATCTATGTGTGGGAATGTAGGTATTGTTTTCATTCTGAATCTCAACATTCTGGTGCTATAGAACTGCTGTCTGGTGGTATTATCGTGGTATTCTGCATCCGTGTGGCAGTGCTCAGGATCCAATCACCTCTGACAACCCATCGTTGTACGTCCGCATTTCGCATGCCAATGCATGCTGCATAACTGATGAACCCTGGGTACCTTATACATAACAGAACTCATGAAACAACGTCCCCTCTATCCTTTAATGTAACAACTAATACAGTATTTGCAGGTCGGAACAAATCAAGCACAAAATTAGCCGGTTGAAAACATCATTTAAAGACGCCCAGAGTAAAAACCACAAAAACGAAACAAAAATTGGTAAGGGGTGGCACGAGACGTCGTGCTGGGGACAACTACAGCTGCTGTACGGCAACTGTCCGACATGCAGCCGTGTCCCAGGCAGTTGCACGGCAAACGTCCGACCTGCAGCCGTCTGCCAACAGCTGTACGGCAACCGTCCGACCTGCAGCCGTCTCCCAGCAGCTGTATGACAACCGTCCGACCTGCAGTTGTCACACTATCATGCAGGAGTGAAACAAACCCCAATAACCATCCCACCCCATCGAAATCCCACGCAACCCACGGCGGTAGGATGGGCCGCAGCGAGCTACAAACATCCATGTAGACGTATCGGTCACCTGATCTCCCCAGGTAAATACCGGGGAGTGGTGATCACGATGAAGCTGTTGGAGCGGATCATAGGAGATGGAGTACTCACAGCTTTGGTGCCGAACGGCGCAGGAGGCTTTAGGAGGGTAGAGGTCAATCTCAAAGCGAGCAACGTCACATTTGTCGTGCTGACTAGAGATGCGGCTGACCTCGACCTCGCCTGGTCCATACAGACACTTACAAAACTGCCCTACCCTGAATATGTAGTGCTTGAGGAATATGAGATCAGGGGCGGGGTGACCGGCAAAAGTACTGTCGATAATCATTCCTTCGTTAAAACTGCCGGCCGGGTGGATATCTCTACGAGTGTAGATACTATCATGTTCGTTAGTGGTGATCCGTCTCAAGAGGCTAGTTATCGGGGCTTAAGCCCATAAGCCCGATATGGCTTGATGACTTCCTCGCCCAGCCGGCCCCGCCTAACGTGACGCCGCCGTCCTCCCCACGGCTCCGCCCCAGGTCGGACGCTGACCTACTGCACACGCCACGGACACGCCGTCGCGTGGGGAGCTCTCCTCGACGCTCGCCGTTGGCTTCGACCGAGCGTCCGTCTTTCTTCTCGCCTCCCCGCACACCTCCGGATCACCGGTTGGCCGCCCCATGGGGCGACCACCTGCGTTGTCTTACCGGCGCCCAGTACCAACGACTGGAAGCGCTGGCGGACTGTGCTACATTGGCGGACCCGACCCGGCTCCTCCCGCGCCGCCCTCCAGTTTACCGGACCTGGAGGACGCCACGGAACAGGACACCGACCACGAGGGCTCGGAGACCCCAGAGTATGAGACTGCCAGCCCCCTGCAATTTCTCGCTGATCGTGAGTGCCAACAGTTGACGCCCGATCACCACCCGAACTTTCCGCCGGCCCCGGACCCGAATCCTCCTGTCTCGGATCGACGAGCTCGCTCCATTTTGACGACGGGTGCACGCGTCTACATACCCGAAGTCGCACGCTTTCATCATGCGACGACACCGCCGTCTTCTCATATGGATGCACTTATGGGCTTAAGCTTATCGGGCTTAAGCCATATCGGGGCTTCTGCCAAGGCCCTATCGGGAATATGAAAAAGGAAATTTCCCCTCCCTGTCGGACCTCACAGGGCTGGTCGGCGATATGTGTGAGACAATGTTCCACTCTTTCTCTAACCTACGTGAAGTTTGGGACACTTATCTTCGTCCCAGGCACGCTTCTGAGCTAGATTTAGGGGAGGTAGGTATCCTCGCTAGCTTGTTGGTGCCCAGATGGCCACTCCCTATGGGGGGTCGCACTGAGCTAATGGGGGCTGTTGGAAACCGTTGGGACAAGATTAAATACGACTTCTACGGGATGCCGGAGTGGGTGTTGGACGATGGTATGCCCCCTGACACAGTGATGAATTCCACGATCAGGATGCCAAATCTGACATGGCCTGGTTCTTGCATTCACGATGTGTGTCAAGTAGGGACCTGGCTTTCACGGATCGCCAGACAGCCCGCGACCGGCCGGTCCTCAGTCTCGGCGAGTGGCCATCCGTCGTCGAGGTCTTCTGTGGGGCCGGGCTAATGTTGTACAATGCTTACGACGCTGAAGTGGAGAGCACAGTCTCCCACTTCCTCAATGCAGGAAGCATTGATGTTACACGGCGCGGGGTTGACATCACATCTATGACAGAACGGGTTAAGGACGCTGCGAACATCGAGGACGAGCTACTCAATCTGTCACAGCTGTGGGGCCCCATGGCACGACCACTGAGGGAGATGGTCACGGGTGATTCAAGGCGGGTTGTGCAGGTCGACGCCGCCGTACGGTCGCTGATAAGCCCCAAGTACCTGTACTGGCGGCAAGAAATATTACTGCATATTGACGGGTCTTTCGTCAGCCAGACTGGGCGGCGGAATCCAGTCAGTGTGTACATTCCAGAGCCAGATGTCATTTACCGGATTAAGGAATTGTTCCTGGAGGCTGGATGGGTCAGGATTAATGGCACCGACGAATGGTCAATCGCCTGGTACCTCCCCAAGGACCCTAAGGATACAAAACCGGTCGTCATAGGTGACGTGGTCAGGTTTTTTGATCCGTTAGGTGGCGGTGCTATACAGCTTGCCATGGCTAGATATCCCGGTAGGGACCATCCGAAAGGGGTCACTTTCAGGGTAGATTCAGTCAACTACAGTGAACTCCTGGAGTTGGGTAGGTGGCCTGTTGCACTGGCGGCTACAGACCGAACCCGGAAACGTATTTTCGGATGGGGTGTCAGTGCTATGTCGCGACATCTACCGGACGGACGGTGGAATTGTCTGGGGGTGGGCCCACGTTTAATCGATGCGGCCACTTCTGGTACAGTAGGGAGGGGGAAACAGGCCTTCTAGATTCAGATGGATTCGAAGGCGGCTGAGTATGACATGCCAGCCAATGTTTGGCCCGACCCCTCACTTTTCGCATATGAGGGGCGCAAAGGAGTAGCCAAACCCTCCCCTCCGGGGGAAGCGGAGGCCCCGGGAAAGGTGAAAGAGGCTCGAGAAGGGGCGGAGAAAACCTCCTCGACACATTTGTCCGGGAAAGAGTCGAAGGAGCCTGCCGCGGTGTCCCCGCTGTCGAAGCCTGCCGTAGTACTTGCGGCGAAAGAGGGGACCGAACGCGAAGCGTGGGACCCTGTCGCTGCCAAGCGTGTAGTCGAACACTAGCCCCTCTCTCGGACACTGGCCCGGTCGAGCTGGATGCCAGCTGGACCTGGCGTAGATTCCGGAAAACTGCGGACGAGAAGCTCAAAGCAGTTAAATGCTCCCCTTGCGAGGTTTACAAACAGGGGCGATACTGTTTGGGCCTGGCAGCGGTGGAGTCAAAATTCCTTAAGGGGCTCCAGCGCTTTACCTTTAACGAAGGACACAGTTGCCACTTCTGTGAAGAGCATCCTGGCAGCTTCGCAAAAAGGGGGGGGAGCGTTCGTGGATGGTGTGCATTTGCTCGGGGCAGTTCTGCCATACCGTGAACGCACGGAAGTGTTTTCGTGGTACTCCAGCTTGCGTGTTAAGTTACACGGCAGATGCTGGAAGGTGTGCTTCGCATTCCTGAAGGAGTTGACGACCTTGGTTGGTTATTGGTTTTTACGACACGTCGACCGTTGAGTCATGTAGCGTCGCCAATCTCTCACGCCGATTGGTCGCGGGCGAAGAGTAGCAACAGGTGAGACTCGAACCCACAACCTTTCGATTGTGAGACGAGCATCTTACCCCTAGACCACTCGTCCCCGAGTTGACGACCTTGTTCCAGCTCGGAGGTACCTACATCAGCATTATGTGGGATAAGCTTATTTACTGGGACACATTCTTTTGGTTATCAGGAATACGTGCCGATAGAAAATCTAGAGACAAATGCCATAGATTGGCTAGGTCGGCTACGTGAAAACGGTTGCATAGGGGTACTACCAATGGACTACTATCAGGATCTGGGTAGGGCCGCGTTCGACCTCTTTAGCATCAATTGCCATATACCAGAAATAGTGCTAGGTCCTAGCGAGTGGGACGGCGCGGGCAACTGGATACGTGGCAAGGCAGGGAGGGGATGGGCCGATTGCGACGGTTAGGGTTGGGGGAAAGAGAGTCAAACCTCGCCGCAACAAACCGATCGACGCAGTTATATACAGCGATGAGGAAGTGGCTCGAAGGCTGCTGACACCGAAGGAGGATGTGCAAGAGGTGATGGAGAAGAGCGAGAGCGGTAAAGTAAGAGCAGTGGTCATGTGTGGGAACGATCATTTCCGGAAGATCACCTACCTGAGTGAGGTGGTGCAGTCGGGATTATACTCCTCTACCTTCTCGACGCTGTTTATGTCCCAACGACAGATAGAGCTATTGGACACTGAACTGGTGAGTGATATGAGTAAGCACTGGATTAAGTGTCCAACTGATCAGAGTAAGTTTGACCACACCCAGTCGAGAAACAGCATACTTGCGTTCCTTGCGGGGGTGGAGTTCTTCCTGCGGGAACGAGCAGGCCAATTGCACCAGGACTATCTCAAAGTCTGGAAGGCAATGCGGCTAACGCTCGAGGACCATAGCTATGTCAAGTTTGGGGACAACGTCTTCAGGTGGTTGAACGGCATTCCTTCGGGGTGGCGCTGGACGGCCTGGCTCGATATATGCTTGAACATGGCGCAACTAAAGGTCCTGTCTGGCTACGTCGAACGGGAGACGAGGTTACCGTTCAGGATTCGTAGACCAGTTGCCCAGGGTGATGATCTTATCTATATATATTTTCTAAAAAAAGTATTTAAAAGTAGGGTGGATAAATTTTTTAGACAGGAAAATCTTGTTTTTGAGTTCTAATTTGTGATGAATGGGGTGAGATTGCTGTTAAGCAAGTGTGCACGGCACATACCCCTTTAAGCAGGCATGGATGCAGTTTGCAAATTATTAATAAGGCATTCAATCCACATGTGTTAAGAGAGATCAGGGGAATAGGGCTGGAAAGCTAGGGTAGATAGGCATTGATAGGTATGTGGGATATTGGAGGACTGGTTCTTCAGGATGAGGGATGGTTGGAGAGGGTCTCTTTACCAGGCTTATATTATCTTTCATTTACAGACTCAACTGGATGGGCCCTTGCGTCACTTATTAAGTATAAACGCTTTATAACTTTATATAGGGTGTACCTAGCAGTGGATTCAGTACCTTCATTCGGGATGTGATACTGATGATTGTCTATGGTAGCACAATGGGTATGATGGGAGGAGTTTGTAATTGTTGAGTATGTTATGCAATAGCAAGTGAGTCTCTTACTAAGTCTAAACGCTTTATAACTTTATATAGGGTGTACCTAACAGTGGATTCAGCACCTTCCTTCCGGATGTGATAATGATGAGATTGTCTATGGTAGCACAATGGGAGTATGTTATGCAATAGCAAGTGAATTGGTGATAGATAGGCTGCGATATATAGCTTCCTAGGAACTTGAGATAAGGAATTGATTGGGGTGAGAGTATGTACACTTCTAGTACCTTTTCCAGAAAGGCTTAACCCAGATGGGCCCCTGTGGCTCTTAGTAAGCCTTAATGCTTTATGACTTTATAACTAAACAACTAATGTCACTAGCATATATGTTCCACATCTCTGAAAGACACGTCTGGTGAGACGTCCGCCCGCCCGGTTTGGTCGTCAGCCGCC
The DNA here is from genome assembly GCA_034440615.1 of Ashinkailepas kermadecensis. NCBI lineage: Eukaryota > Metazoa > Arthropoda > Thecostraca > Neolepadidae > Ashinkailepas > Ashinkailepas kermadecensis. Next base: position 120,186 of record JAOTOM010003223.1, read on the forward strand.
AGCGCGGTCGGACCGTCTCGGTCTCTGCAGACTGACCCTACCGCCGATACACCTGCCAGCCAGGTTGGGACGTCAGCCGCCAACGCGGTCGGACCGTCTCGGTCGCTGCAGACTGAGCCCACGGCCGATACACCTGCCGGCAGCCTACACTCAGGCTCCCAACCACCGCTCCGGCTGAGCTCAGCCGCCAGCAAGGTCGGGCCGTCTCGGTCGCACTACAGTCGGACCGGGCCGCCGTTCCATCTGCCCGCGGCACGGCCGAGCCTTCCCAGCAGCCGTTGCCGTTGGATCCGGTGACGCGCAGCCCGCCGGTGCCGACGAACGCACAACAACGCGGAGCGAGCCATCGACGACGTCGGCTCGGAAGCACAGAGGACAGAGTGGTGGCGCTTTTAGAAACACTGGACGTCAGGGGTCAGGAATACCTGGCTTTGGAGCGCGGCCGGGCAGAGCTAGGCAAACGGGCAGTGGAGCGCCTGGAGAGCACATATAAGTTTGCAGTTGATACTAGGACGTCTGCTAGCAAGATGAGACGAATTGGATCGAGGGGAAGGCCAGAGTTAATTGTTAGTCAAGAATACCTGGCTTTGGAACGTGACCATGCTTTAAGCTTGTTTTGGAATGTGTCTATGACCAGGCACATGCCTCCTTAGGGTGTGCTACCTTCAGTATTATATATTGTTGGTTGCATTTGCTCTAATACTGGGAGCTTGGGTGCAAAATACACCACGCAGTAATGGATAATGGCAAATACCCACACTGACGAGTCTTAATGATTCGTTTTCGTTCAATAAAAGGTACGAAACTTGCGTTATTTTTCCGCGCTCGCAAGATAAATGCATGAATGCGCCAAAATACCCCCGACGTCGGTAGTGTGAGAATACAGCTCAGTGCGAGTGATCGTGCAGTCCGCCCGTGCAGTGCGAACAAAGTCGGTCTCTGGCGCCCAAATGCCCTAGTTGGACTTCGGACCCATCGACTACATATATACCAAATTACGTTACACTCGACTGTTATGGCTGTTTTTCAACATTTATGCACATTCCCAATCAATTCCCATGTTTATCCAGGTATCGCTGCGTGATTGTATGGCCTGTTATGTAGTGCAATTGTGGGAAATAAATGGTTTATTACCTTCCACCACATCGGAGGGCATTGTACTTCTTGCATAACCTTTGTCTTAAGCATTATAACTATTCATGTTCAAGGTACTGGACTGACGAGGAGGTTGTTATGTTGGACATTTGTGTATTGATCAACATTGAAGAGGTCCTTGGCGATCGAAGCACAAGATATTCAGAAGTCTTCAGCGACATCAGGGAAGACCTGAGCGAAAAAGGAATCCATCAATCGTTTGTGTGGTTTTCTCTATAATGGAGGATGACGATTGAATGGAAATTGTGACCACGTAACTAAGTTCATGACGACCGGACGTCGTGCTGGGGACAACTACAACAGCTGTAAGGCAACCGTCCGACCTGCAGCCGTCTCCCAGGCGGTATACGCCAACCGTCCGACCTGCAGCCGTCTCCCAGCAGCTGTACGGCAACCGTCCGCCCTGCAGCCGTCTCCCAGGCGTCGGTCCAGTTCATGACCGACGCCTGGGAGGACCGACGCCCTTCGGAGGATGAGGAGTATGAAGATGAGACCGCCAGCCCTCTGCAGTTCCTCGCCAATCGTGAGTGTCAGGTCCTGACCTCCGATCACCGCCCGTGTTTTCCGCTGGCCCCGGAGCCGGATCCTCCCGTCCTGGGCCGTCGAGCGCGATCCATTCTGAAGGTTGGCGCCCGCGTCTATATCCCCGAAGCCGCGCGCCATCATCACGCGACTACGCCACCTTCCTCTCACATGGATGCCCTTATCGGGAGTTTGGTTGACGCCCACATTATCCGCCCGGGCCCTTGCAGGTCTAGTTACCGCGTGTTCGCTCTCGCGAAAGCAGATTTCACCATACGGGCGTTGTACGATCTATCTGCCTTGACTCCCCACCTCTCTCCAGGGGAATGTCACCTTCCCAGGTGTTTGGATATCTTGCAATCACCTCACCTGATGTACGGCATAAAAATAGATCTGCGCCATGGCTTCTTCCATTTGCGCCTTCATCCTGCGGTTCAACCATTTATGGGTATCCGCTATCGTGGCCGTTCATATACGTGGGTGCGCCTCCCCATGGGCCTTGCCACAGCCCCTTGCACTATGCAACTCTTCATGCGAGCAGTGGCGACCGAGATCCAACGGCGCCTCCCGGAGGTCCAGCCCTATGTCTATCTAGACGACCTCCTCTTCCTCGCTTCCACGCCGGAACCGCTCACTCAGGTCACCCCTCTCCTCCTGTCTTGGGGGTTTGATCTCAATGAAGCCAAATCCGTCAGCCGGCCGACGCAGCTTATTCGGTTCCTCGGCATTGACGTTGATCTCAAGCATCATCGGCTCTCGGTGGCTCCGAGGACACACCGACAGATCCTGGCCGCTCTACGCCGTGCCCCGTTCGCCTCAGTCAAGTTTCGCGAACGCCTGGCCGGTTACGTCAACTTCATTCGTGAAATTGCCCGTCTGCCCTTGCAGATTGTGATTGAGACACTTCACGGCAGTCCCTCTTTGCCTGCTCTGGCTCGACTGCCTGTTATGCAAGAGCCTTGGGACATGGATGCCGGCCAGTACGCCGCCCGGTTCCGAGTGCACTCTTCTGCCATCGCGACCGACGCCACTCCGACCTGCTTGGGATTCGCGGATCGCGAGACGGAAGTATCATACCCGCTGCTCGGTTCGCTCCCCATCTACATTGCTGAGCTCCTCGCCGTGTACGTGGCTATGGGATGGCGCATACCGGTCACTATCTATTGTGACAACACTGCAGCCCTATATAACGCCCACAAAGGACGGTGCCCCGCCGCCTGGTTGCCTTGGGTGTTACCGATCTTCCGCGATCGTTGTTCCAGCCTGCGGTACGTGCCGACCACTCGGAACCCGGCTGATGCCCCCAGTCGTTGGGGACGTTTGTCTTAAGCGATTATGGCTGTTTTTCGCGCACTATGGCTCGGACTGTGTCTTTCGCCCATATGTGTTTGCTTGTTTCTCGTGATTATGTACGTTTGCCTTGTTGTCATGATGTGGCTCTTGGCCTTGTACCTTGCTCCCACGTGGGGGATATATCGCGTTTTATGATCGCCTTCAGGCCTTCGGCTGGACCTTGTGTCCCTGGTATTGAGCTTGTTTGTTGTACTTGCTCCCATTTTCTATTCCCATCTATGTGCCATCATTCTGCTCGCCCGCCGCGTAGTCTCTCCTATTTGGGCTCCAACATTGCCGAAGCGCCTTATTAGTGACGTCACGTCCAATCAGGCTCCCGCATGATTGCGGCGGGAGAACCTCACACGGTGCCTTGGACATCAGTCGGACGGCCGATCATGGACATTTCCTCAGCACAAGCTGACTCGGCCAGTTTCTGGGAATCGTCGGAAATAATCTCAGGCCAGTCTTGCTTGTTCTTGATGAGTTGGTCTTCTTTGCATCTTGATTATCTTCTTTGTAACAACAGGTTACAAAGACAAGTTATCGTCTTTCTCACATAAGCAAAATGTTAGTTTAATAGTGCCCTAGTGTGCTGCATGCTTAGATAATGAGAGAACAAAGTTTACTTCTGTAGAAGACTTGGTAAATTTAATTATGATTGCATAGTGGCGGATCATGGTTGGATTGGTGGTCCGTCATCCGGGATGTGGAGGAAATTGTGGCGTAATCGAAGATGGAGAAGATATTTTACTTCGCCTCTGTCGCGCTACAGCCGGACGCGGGCCGCCGTTCCATCTGCCCGCGGCACGGCCGAGCCTTCCCAGCAGCCGTTGGCGTTGGGTCCGGCGACGCGGGGCCGGGAAGCACAGAGGACAGAGTGGTGGCGCTTCTGGAAACACTGGACGTCAGGGGTCAGGAATACCTGGCTTTGGAGCGCGGCCGGGCAGAGCTAGACAAACGAGCCGTGGAGTGCTTGGAGAGCACTGAGAAGCTGAAAGCTGATACTACAACGTCTGCTAGCAAGAAAGGGACGAATTGGACTGAAGGGAGAACAGAACTAACTTTTAGTCAAGAATGTCTGACTATGGTGCGGGGCCTGGCAGAGCTAGACGGGCCGTGGAGTGCCTGGAGAGCACAGAGAAGCTTGCAGATGATACTAGGATGTCTGCTAGCAAGATGGGACGAATTGGATCAAGGGAAAGGACAGTTAATTTTTAGTCAAGAATACCTGGCTTTGGAACGTGACCATGCTTTAAGCTTCTGTTTTGGAATGGGTCTATGACCAGACAATAACTAATCAGGTTCAAGGTATTGGACTGACGAGGAGGTGGTTGTTATGTTGGACATTTGTGTATCGATCAACATTGAAGACGTCCTTGGCGATCGAAACACAAGACATTCAGAAGTCTTCAGCGACATCAGGCAAAACCTGAACGAGAAAGTAATCTATCAATCGTTAGTGTTGTTCGATCTATAATAGAGCATAACAATTGAATGCAAATCGTGGCCACGTAATGACGACCGAAAAAGGCTGTAGGTGGTACGTGTGGCGCAGCCGAGATCAATCTGCAACTGTAAAGTGCAACTTATGTGTTCAGCATCATGCATTGTTATGCGTGCAATGTCAAAGTTATGTGCTACGTTTAATCGCTGATATGTGACAAAATGGTTTAAATATGACATTTGTAATCAAGTAACTGCTACGCTGGTTTCCATATATTGCAAATAGTTGTGTACCCTTTTCCAGAGTGTGTGGAATTCACAAGGTTGTTCCATGTATGCTCACCGACAATTTGGTATATATTCCACTGTGATCAAAGCGTGCCGCTGGGGGAGCAAGCCTTTGATTCAGATCCTCAGAATTCGAGTGCATTTTGTTTATATTTATTAAGTTTCCGAACCTGACAACCACCGATGGAAAAGGACGATCTGGATGTACGACCACCAAGATGAATGCAGCTTAGAACCAGTTCTTGTACAATATGCATTGATCAAAATGCACGCAATTTGAAGTACAATAATGCACAAAGCTATGAATACAATTCGGCACAGTAGTCATGAGGTACAGAAGGCGACAGAACACCTCATTTTACTGAGGAGTCGTCCAACACAGACAGTCAAGATCCGTCCTCTGTCACTGCACAATGCGCACAAGCAACAACGATATTGTCGTGAACGATGAAACATATTTTTGACAAATATCGGCAACCTGACATATCAGCATTCTATGTTGCTACTGTGGCCGAGGAAATAACATACCACTCGGCGTGATGAACTGTCAAATGGCCAAGTTTCCTAGAAAGGTAATGGTCTGGTTCGCCGTGGCGGTCGCAGAACTTTTCCTCTCGCTGAGTAAAGCACGTATCGACGGGACAACATACCGGAAGGTTTGCGTAGAAAAGCACCAGCACCTGGTGCCCTTTCTCAGCACTTATAATCCGCATGGAGGGAGATCTGGCCATACCTGATCCCGGTCAGTAAACGGACAAAGCTCAACAGCTTGTTCGTAATCGAAGAACCCCACACTTAGGACGTTAATGAACTCCGTCGTGCGACAGCTTAGGTACACTGAAGATGTGTGAGCCATTATCAAGGGCCGCACACACAAATACGGCTCGCAAGCCAAGAATGACGTCGACCTGAGGAGCACGTTGTGACCTAGCACAGTCGCCGGAACTGGAGCTGTTTCGAACCGTGCTGGAAAAGGTCGGCCGTGGACGTGAGCCGTGCGATCCGGCTGGGATTGTTAAGCACTAGGATCGAGCAGCAGAAAACGTACATGAATTACATTTGGCCGACATCCCCTTCGACATTGTCTACTTGTGCAGCTATCTGTCGCTCCCAGTGGCCCTGCCACGCTTGGGACGCTCCATGGAAGTCCCGTTGATTAAGCGTGACAGGCACCACCTGCGATTGGCGAAGTGAAATTAAATTATGGTATATTAAATACATTGGACGTTCTTAATGAACAAGCACAGTGTTAATGATTACTGTTCACCCGCCAATCCATGCGTAGGAATGTAGGTATTGTGTTTTCATTCTGAACCTCCACATACTGGTGTCCTAGCACTGCTGTAGGGTGGTATTATTGGTTGGTTATTGGGTTTTACGACACGTCGACCGTTGAGTCTTGTAGCGTCGCCAATCTCTCACGCCGATTCATCGCGGGAGAAGAATAGCGACAGGTGAGACTCGAACTCACAATCTTTCGATTGTGAGACGGGCAACTTACCCCTAGACTACCCGTCCCCAGGGTGGCATCATTGCGGTATTCTGCATCCGTGTGGCAGTGCTCAGGACCCAATCACCTCTGACAACCCATCGTTGTACGTCCGGATTCCGCATGCCAATGAATGCTGCATAACTGATGAACCCTAGGTACCTCATACATAACAGAACTCATGAAACAACGTCAGCTCTATCCTTTAATGTAATAACTAATGAAGTATTCGCTGGTCGGAACAAATCAAGCACAAACCTAGCAGCTTGAAGACAGCATTTAAAGACGCCCAGAGTAAAACACACAAAAACAAATAAAAAAGAATTGGTTGCATGGGGCGGCACCAGACGTGCTGGGGACAACTACAACAGCTGTACGGCAACTGTCCGACGTGCAGCCGTCTCCCAGGCGGTATACGGCACCCGTCCCGCCCCTCTCCACCTTCGCCGCCGATGCTCCGGTCGCCGCCAACACCACCTCCTTCAACAATACAAATACTAACACCAACACCACCACCACCGCCAGTTAACGGTGGTGGTGGTTATTGGTTTTACGACACGTCGACCGTTGAATCATGTAGCGTCGCCAATATCTCACGCCGATTGGTCGCGGGAGAAGAGTAGCGGCACGTGAGACTCGGACCCACAACCTTTCGACTGTGAGACGAGCATCTTACCCCTAGACTACTCGTCCCCGGCACAGTAAACGGTAGATTCTTTTTACTCTGTCGACCTGGACTTAACAGACATTATGCGGGGACAGACGACCAGCCGGCGGGACGCGGAGGGGACAGTGCTGCAAGAGTGGAGCGGAAAGAGCACCTCACGAACCTCACAGAGTTAGCACTCACTGAAAACCGAACGGAGACAAAATTCAAGTCTCAGAAATATTCGCATGGTGGAGAAGTTCCGGTACCTTCGGGCAAAAGCCAGGAGACTATGGCAATAGTTTACCAGGAGAACGAGCGTTGTCCTTCTTCCCTCCTCTCCACCACCTCCCCTCGTCCGGCCCGGAAAGTTGCCGGTCCTCTGGTCTGGTGGACGGGGAGGTTGCAGCGTTCGGCTCGTTTGTGACTTGGCAACTACGACCTCCCAGGCTTAATGTGTTCCTTGTATGTCTGAATATATTTGTAAATATGCGCCGTCTTATATTTTAAATTAGCATATGACTTGGATCATTTTGTATTGCCACACGATGATCCTGCATACCACCGGCAACAGGTAGTCCGCTGCTCCAGTCCGCGGTGCGACGGAACCGGAGTTGATGTTCACCGCAGAAATAATCGTGAATTGATCAATTCGTAACACTGATGAAACTGGGTTCTGGCTCAGAATTGGTTGGTTGCTGGTTTTACGACACGTCGACCGTCGAGTCACGTAGCGTCGCCAATCTCTCACGCCGATTGGTCGCGGGCGAAGAGTAGCGACAGGTGAGACTCGAACCCACAACCTTTCGATTGTGAGACGAGCATCTTACCCCTAGACCACTCGTCCCCGGCTCAGAATTGGTAAGTGTGTGCGTGGAACCTGCCAACTGTTTTCGTTCACAGACGAGATGACGGGCTGCGATGGTGAGCTGACGGGCTGTGATGGCGGAGTGATGATAGTAGGCATACAAACACAGTCAAACACTGCAAACAAAAATCACACACTTGAAGAACAAATCAGTGAAGAAACAGATGAGTCAAGAAATCGACGGCAGCCAACACACCTCCGGCGCCCCGGTTGGCCGCCCCATGGGGCGACTACTTGCGGTGCCTCACCGGCGCCCAGTACCAACGACTGGAAGCGCTGGCCGACTGTGCTGCATTGGCGGATCCAACCCTGGCCACCGACCCGGCCCCGCCTGCACCGCCCTCCAGCTTACCGGACCTGGAGGACGACGCGGAACAGGATGCCGACCAGGAGGGTTCGGAGACCCCAGAGGACGAGACGCCCGAGGATGAGACTGCCAGCCGCCTGCAATTTCTTGCCAATCGTGAGTGCCGACAGTTGACACCCGATCACCGCCCGAATTTTCCGCCGGCCCCGGATCCGACCCCTCCTGTCTCGGATCGCCGAGCTCGCTCCATTTTGAAGACGGGTGCGCGCGTCTATATACCCGAAGTCGCACGATGTTATCATGCGACTACTGCGCCGTCACCTCACATGGATGCCCTCATCAGGAGTCTGGTTGACGCCCACATCATTCGGCCGGGACCCTGCCGTTCTAGTTACCGCGTGTTTGCCCTCGCGAAGGCGGATTTCACGATTCGGGCCCTGTACGATCTCTCGCCCTTGACACCCCACCTCTCTCCCGGGGAATGTTATCTTCCCAGGTGTTTGGATGTCCTTCAGACCCCCCCACCTGAAGTACGCCGTCAAGATCGACTTGCGACACGGATTCTTTCATCTGCGTCTGCACACAGCGGTGCAGCCCTACATGGGTATCCGCTATCGGGGCCAGACCTACACGTGGACACGCCTTCCTATGGGCCTCGCCACCGCACCCTGCACCATGCAGTTGGTCATGCGAGAAGTCGCCGCCGCCGCGCCTACCGGAGGTAAAACCGTTCGTCTATTTAGACGACCTCCTGTTCCTCGCCCCTTCCCCAGGCCCTCTCCGCCGAGTCGCCCCATTACTCGTCTCCTGGGGATTCGACCTCAATGAGGCTAAGTCTGTCTGCCAACCGACGCAACGCGTCCGGTTCCTCGGTATTGATGTTGACTTGGAACATCACCGTCTCTCGGTGGCCCCGGAGACCCAGCGGCAGATCCTGGCCGCGCTCCGGCGCGCGCCGTTTGCTACGAGCAAGCTCCGTGAGCGCCTCGCGGGCTACCTAAACTTCGTCCGCGAAGTCGCGAGACTGCCCCTGCAGCTCGTCATCGAGACTCTTCACGGCAGCCCCCTCCTACCGGCCCTCACTCGCTTGGCCGTGATTCAGGAACCATGGACGATGGACGCCGAACAGTATGCCGCCAGATTCCGCCTGCATTCATCGGCCATCGCCACTGACGCGACGCCGCCGATCTTTTTTATATATTTTTTTCCTCCCCCCCCTTCCGGACAGGAGTACCAAAGTATATGTTGCCACTCAGCACCAGTCCTACCTCAACGAGCACTGCCACCCGACTGGCTATCAGCGGTACAGCGCCAAGGGTCCCCGCCGGTCCAGTGACGATGCCTGATTGGTCGTGACGTCACCGGTACCGGGGCCTCGGCAATGTCGGAGCCAAGTTAGGGTGCCTGCGCGGCAGGCGAGTACGGCAGAAACATATCGATGGAAAATGCAAAACAATGTGAACATACAGTGTACAGATTATGTTAGTTACAAGGTACATAGTACACACACTGAAGATAGACGGTCTGAAGATACCGTGATGCCAGCACATATTTGTGCATGACGGGCTGCGATGGTGAGCTGACGGGCTGTGATGGCGGAGTGATGATAGTAGGCATAAAAACACAGTCAAACACTGCAAAAAAAATCATACACTTGAAGAACAAATCAGTGAAGAAACAGATGAGTCAAGAAATCGACGGCAGCCAACATCGTCACGACAAACCAGATATTCCGAAAGGAGGTAAAGGGAAATCACAGAAAATGCTTTCCTCGAAACAATTTCAGCGGCAAAAAAGAAGCATGGTGCATGTGTTAATACAGTTTCAGTGTGACAGTTACTGCACAAACCGGCTATCTCTGCAGATCAGATGACGGAGATGGTGACGAGAAGCATCAGAAAACACCAGAAAATATACAGCGGCATGACGGAGATGGTGACGAGAAGCATCGGGAAACGCCAGAAAATAAACAGTGAGCAAGCGGCAAACAATTCATACACACCGAGAACAAGAACAAAGGAATTCAAGGAATAACATGGCTCAAGAAATGTACGGTGGCCAGGGTACTCCTCGGCTAAGTTGGTGCACCAGGCCAACCAACTTTGCTGAAAATTGATAACGAGTAATATGAGCCGTGTAAACATTCGAGCAGAAAGCACAGCACAAAATTACACACAATGTGCACATCTCCTTCCAATAATTCGTAAACTGGCGCACGAAAATTGTGTCTGCAGATGAAATGAGTGGATGTGATGACACAATCACGGGTGAAAAAAAAACACTAGTAAACAAACAATATGCAGGTAACAAGCCACAAAGCAAATACGTCGAGGAATCGATGACGGTCATCATCTAAAAAAAATAGTAAACACTGAAAGCAAACAATGCGTTAGAAACAAACTGCCCATACACATTGAAAACAGAGAAATCAAATTGACGAATGATGTTCATGCAATGACGTCTAAACAATGTTCCCCGCATTCAGTGCTAGTGGAGTCAAGCGACACAAGTCGAAGGCAAACGGGATATAAGTCGAATTCAAAAGTCAAAAGAACACTAGTGGAAGGGAGAAAGTCAACATCGCTAAATGAAACACATCAAACACATGAAAAGCAAACCGACCGAACGTCAAATGGATTTTCAAAGCGAAACTGGTCGAACGGATCACGAGTCGTTCACTGCGACCGAAAGTGTGCCGTTCTGACGCACTGTATTGGTGAGATGGTTCGTCGTTTGAGAAACTGGTCGAACGGATCACGAGTCGTTCACTGCGACCGAAAGTGTGCCGTTCTGGCGCACTGAATTGGTGAGATGGTTCGTCGTTTGAGCTCAGGGGCGTATCGCCTGCGTTGGTCATGCCGCGCCCACGATGAGGTGTCCGAGCTGTCCGAGCGGCCGCCGGGAGCAGCGAGAAACGCACGTAACTCCACCAGCGCACGGACCCGAACCGGCCGACACCTATACCCTCAGCGAAACACGCCGGTGGTGGGTGTAAATGTCAGTGCTTTAGCAGCTCAGCAGCTCTCAGATGCCCGTCGGGAACAGCGAGACACACATACTCCACCAGCACACCCAGCTCCGACGTCAGTGCCTGTTGTGGGCATTGGTGAGAACGCCTAGCAGGCGTACGATTCCCCGCTCCCGGTGGAACCGAGGAACGGGACTGAGGAGCGGTACCTGGGAACCGGCCCGGGAAACGGGACCGGGGGAACGATTCCCGCTCCCGGTGGTGAAGTAGGATGGCGAGTCGGCCTTCGGTGTCTGACTCCGCCAGTCGAGGAACCGCCCCACTCTGCAGGCCAACGTGATCGTGCCGAGGTTCAACCTCCGCCAGCGACCCCAACATGTTGGTGAGCGTACGGCTCAGTGCGCCGCCGCTCTGCGTGGTCCAGCGAAGTCGTGTGTCTTTGGGGTCACGACCGGTGAGCTCATCAGAGATGTACTGGCAGGAAAAAACGATTCATCCCGTCTGATGGAAATGTACTTGCAGGGCATTGACCTGACCTTCGATAGGGCCTGAAACGCGGCTGAAGTGTGCGAATATTCCTTTCAGGAAGCTGCTGTTTCTCCGATGCCAACTGCTGATCACCAGCCTGCTGTAGCTCAGGTATTCGCCGGCTCAGGCATTCGCGGGCCGCCAGATACACACCCAGCGCAGGCCAGCGCAATAACGCAGGGCGTCCTGGCCACTCTCCCAGACAAGTCCTGCCCAGCCGGGAAGGCCATGTGCCATTCATTGTCATGCCACTGGCGATTTTGTTGCGATGCCGCAGTGCAGGGAAGTTGAGGCCTCGGAACCAACCCAACTGCAATAACCTCCAGGGCCTTCGGTGCGGCACCTGTCGACCTCCCACCTGGGTGACCAGCCCTGTCCAAGTCGAGGCAGGGGACATCTCCAGGGACGTAGGCAGGTCGACACTGGCGCCACCTGCCAAGTCCTAAGCGTGCGATACGCGCGCCACTTCTTCAATGTCGTTCGGTTCCGGTCGTTCACCGCAAAACTGGTCTGCTTCGGAAAACCCCCTGCAAGTTGTCGGTGAATTTCCGGTGACAGTCACCTTTGAGGACAAGACTGCAACCACCAAGGTCTACCCGGCTGAGACGCCACCAGAGGCCATCATGTGACTGCATCTGCTCACTGTCCTGGCCGTCAACATCTACCAACAGAGAGCACCCGGCTGCAGGCTCAATCGGCTGGCACCTGCACCTTCCTCCCGTCAAACGGTACGAAGAAAGGATTGTGCTTGAAGCCCGATGCTGCACCTATAGCCTACCAACCTCCGTCGGCTGCCACTCACGGTGCGGGATGGATGCCGGCAGAGCTGCAGAAGCTGCCGGATGACGATATCATGGGGATCGACGCATCAGTGAATGAGTCCTCTGTGTCACGGAAAGAAGAACGCCGGGGTATGCGTCTGCGTCGACCTCAGGGGTCCAAACACAGAAGAAACCTAGGAAGCAGCGATCTAGGAAGGTGGCGCGTGAAGTGACGCCAGCAGAGCAAATCGATTTGGTGGTGGACGATGATGAACCCCATTTTACCTATAGGAGAAACAATGTTCCTCGAAGCAAAAGCCACGACTACACATCCGACTTCTCTTCAGTACCTGAGCATGTGAAGCTCTGTTCGAAGAGCAAATTCGTGCGCAAGACGATGGTAGGCTCGCTGTTAGCGCACGTGACATGTCAACCATATTTTCGTGACGTCATCTTCCTGACGTCATGCTCCCATGGCAACACATCGGTGTTGACGCGCATTCAGGTTGGCCGCGCGCCAGTCGAACAAGCGCCTGATGAACCTCCCAGAGCCAGCACTTACTGACACCAAAGGGAGACAAAATTCAAAATTATAAGAAATGTATTCAGAGAAGATCCGGTACCGTCGGGAAAAAAACAGGAAACATGAAAGTCAGCTTGTCATGTTGAGCATCATTTTTATACCATCATTTCATTGAGATTATCTCACCACTGAGGTTTGATGAAACTAGCCATGCATTGATGCGTAGGTTTTGAGCTATGGAATCATAAACTTTTAGGCATCTTTTTAAAATAGCACTTTTTATCGTTGAATTTATTTTGTTGAAACTGGAATTTACGTTTAAGGTACAAAAAACTGTTCAATCGTGAGATAATCAATTATCAATATTGATGAAACTGCGTCCAGGTCCCTCCTTAACCCATAACGCCGGGTCGTATACACATTGCAAAGGAATGCTCAAACTTTGTGGCATATTCAATGTAATCGCCGTGAATGTATCCTGGAATACGCCTCCTTTCCTAAGTGCATTTCCAGCCCGTCCTCATTTGAGGACCTCGGGCGTTAATGGGTTCAGTCACGGCTGAAGGGCATGCGAGGGGCGAGACACGAGCTGCTGGCAAGCCACATAGACGAGTTGATGCGGCGGCGCCGATAATCAACCGCAGCTGCATAATCAACGCATAATCAACCGCAGCTGTCAACTGTGAGCACAGCCACAGACACACGCTTGGTGATAAACGAGGCATGTTCTTTGAGCATGTGCCCAAAGAACAAGAAATGCCTACAATCAGTAGGGGTAAAACTACAACGAGATAATATATAGCATATATGATAATATATACCATATAGGATAGGAAATAAATATCCGTCGCCGGGTACACACCGTGGGATGCAATTGTCCTCATGGACAAAGGACAATTGTCAGAGTCAAGACAAATGTCTTTATCTCTCAATTGTCAGAGATAACGACAAAGAAATCGCAAACATTATTTTGTGTAATAACCAAAGTATCACACTAAGTATGAGTTCTGGAAATATTATCCACCGCTAATCGGCTGACAGGACGGTAGATACGTCGGATAATTTTGGGAGGATGTGAAACTAAATGCTACTGGTGCTGGGAAATGCACGAAGTGTCTTTGAGAGATGATGAGGAAAGAAGATGCACATCGCGGGCGCAATATATCCTCGTGACTTGCATTAACGGCGCATAAAACACATCTTCTAACATCCAAAACGGATCTTCCTGAGCAAGGTCGCATCGGCACCGCCTTCGCACTGTTGCCTTTTCCCTTCCTGTATCCAATACACGACCTGATTGTCCATATGACTATGACTCTTTGCAGGAGTTCCGGACCTTGGTCCGCGCCATCGCATCGAAGGATCAGGTTACAGTGGCCGCCATACAGGACAGCAGCTTGGAAAAGACCACAGGAAACGATAACACTGCGCCAGCCTTCCTAGCACGTTATCACATTTCATAGGCCATACAAACATGCACTGATTATATAACACATATATATATATATATATATATATATATATATATATATATATATATATATATATATATATATATATATATATATATATATATATATATACACACACATATATATGTACATATACACCTTAACAGAAGTGGAATGCAGGATTTCCGAACAACTTATTGTTTTCCTGATACATGGATGTACTCGGTTTAAATGCGACTTCCAGTACAAAGAGGTACAATTGGAGTGAGATATTAGTAATTGAATTGGGAGATAGGAGATTATCCACAGTGGAGTGCCGTGTCCACACAAACCTCTTTTTCCGAGGATTAACTAGACGGAGCTTCACTGCGAGCCGTTTTTGTTTGTTATTGTTTACGACATTGGTCAATACCATGTATGTAGGAGGTGCCGGACTTCCTTACATCGGTCGATACCATGTATTTAGAAGGTACGGGAATTGCTCCGCACCTCACCTCCCCGGTAAATTTCGGTGAACTCTGCGACAACGGTCCGGAAGATATTCTTCATAGAATTGAGGGTAGCAGGCAAAGACGTCAAAACCCCTGACGACGTCGAAACGACTTCGGAACATGATGGAAGAAAATCAGGAAAAAGATGATATTGGCGGATGAACACCGCATTTGCTGGGAAGATTGTGATGACACATGTCAGGAATCGAATATGGGGAAAACAAATAGCACTTAAAACAGCTGAATGTTGAAATCAATTCAGGAAGCCAAAACGCTGCCGACAAGTCGAAATAAGTTGCTGATAGGCGCCGTTTCCCACGTAAATTCGCCATCCACAGTCATATGACAACACCCTTGTGTGGCTACATCCTTGCTCCTTGTTTGCCACGGTAAACCAAGTCTCATTCTGAAGGCCGCGAAATCGGCGAAGCCACTGCGTTCGCGATTGCGCCAGCGCTGCTGGCGACTCCGCCCCCGTCAGCGGAGCATCCAGCGAAATCCAGGGAAAGTCAACTTTAAGGTGACTCGGAGTACGTTTTTCCTGACCTTTGCACCTCTTCACAGGTGTGCACACGAACCATGCGGAGAGGATGCGGTCCCGAGCGAAGGCGAAGCTGCGCGTGACGCGAGACACCAGCCGGACTTTCATCCCAAGCTACCTGGACGAATATCTGTCGGGCTGGTCGCGAGCGAAGGTAAGCGCGAATTGACGCGCTCACGCTCTGGTGCTGAGCTAAATTAGCGCTTGCCATGCCGCGGCGCAAACCGGCCAGTCCCAGTCCCGCAGCTGTGGGCAGGGGCTACACTCCCAGTCCGACGGCGGGGCGCCCAAACACAAGGAAGCGGTGGGTTCTCCTTCCACTCCGATGAGGCCCCACCCTCCGGCACATGTGGCCGATAGGAGAGGGGGCCAGGATTTGGAGCCCAAACACAGCTAATCCCCGGCAACGACGGGAGTCATATCATCTCATATCTCGTCGTAAATGCCATTGACTGCCCGTTTTATGACGAGACTGCCAATGACCTGACGAGACTGCCATCTGACACCATTTTGCAGGACATGTTTGGAGACTCCCATGCCAATTGTATTGACATGGGGCTCATAAGTTTGCTTCATTGCATGTGTGCTGTATGATGGGGCACATGATTGTTCAGTTGGTGACAAGTGCAACTTTTTCAGACCTGGAACAAATCTTGATTCGTTCCACCACTGAGCTGTAACAGGTGAGGATTCAATATTACTTAAATGCTGAATTGAGCATAATAACCACAATATTTGTATTGTTTTTGCTTGCATACTTATGTGCTGAGTGAGATCCAATTTTTGAATCGACTAAATACTGTGTTCTTGTATGAACATGAATTCAGCCACTGGCTAACTTCAGCATACAGGAGATTGCCAAACTTCTTGATTATTCTACATTTCCACAATATTTAAAAGCGTCGTGCTGTCTCCTTTCTACCAGCCACCCATTTCTGCACAATATGTGTATGCTGATTTGACTCTCTTTCGCAGGTTGACATGGAAGCCGACCAGCCGAACATATGGAAAAGTAGGAAAAGTCGTTCTGCTAGGGCCAGAGTTCGTGTCACCAAAAATATCCCAGTTGTTCTTGTCGGTGATAGTATGTTTAGAATGTCTCGAGTGGAAAAACCTGGTAGGACTTCTCAATAAAACTGTTCCTCGTAAAGCCATTGTGGCCAGCAGCCTTCAGTTCACGTTCACTAAGGTTTTGTCACACCCAGGAGAATCCTGCCGAAGCGCTCGTAGTCGTATCGTAAGGGAGATGAGAAAAATTTGTAAAGTGAACCAGCGACAGGTGGTAGTTGCAGTAGTGTGGATCGGAGGCAATGGAGTTTTTTTTTCGAGGACAGGTGTGCGGAAGAGGCCGTGGTGCAGAAGGTGCAGAAGGAGCTATGCGAGCACCAGGAGTGAATTTCGCAACTGCTGAACTTGAACAGCACCTTGTGTATCCTGGCCCTGGGTGTGCTCCCCCGCCCTTCTCCGGGAGATAATGACACATTTAAAGAATAGTTAATGACAACATACAAGAGCAGGTCAATGCCGTGGCTAAGAATACAGGAAAGCGCGTCGTTTTTCATGACATGTGTCCGCATTTCAGTAGGCATCCTGAGCTTTTCGCACATGATGGCGTTCATCTGGCCGATGAAGGCATCAGAAAGGTTTTCGAAAGAATCGCACAGTTGTACATTTCGGAGATCCCAGTCCGGTTCGCATAACTTTCTCAGGGATGATTAGATGAGTGAGTAGAGGAACTGGATCTGGATTTGTATTGTCTAGTTGTATGCAATAGGCATGCTATCTTTGTGAATTTTCTGTTTGAGGTCGGAATGACGGCGATGTTGTCAACGCACTCATCAGGAGTCTGATTGACGCTCACATCATTCGGCCGGGACCATGCCGTTCCAGTTACGGCGTGTTTGCCCTCGCAAAGGCGGATTTTACGATTCGGGCACTCTATGGTCTCTCGCCCCTGACACCCCATCTCTCCCCCGGGGAATGTCATCTTCCCAGGTGTCTGGATGTCCTTCAGACCCCACACCTGAAGTACGGCGTCAAGATCGACTTGCGACACGGATTCTTTCATCTGCGCCTGCATACCGCAGTGCAGCCCTACATGGGCATCCGCTATAGAGGCCATACCTACACCTGGAATCGCCTCTCCATGGGTCTCGCCACGGCCCCCTGCAGCATGCAATTGGTCATGCGACAGGTTGCCGCCGAGGTCCAGCGGCGCCTGCCGGAAGTCAAACCATTCGTCTACCTAGACGACCTCCTGTTCCTCGCCCAGTCACCGGAACCTCTCCGACAGGTCGCCCCACTACTCGTCTCATGGGGATTTGACCTAAACGAGGCCAAGTCCATCTGCCAAACCGACACAGCGTGTCCGGTTTCTTGGCATTGATGTTGACCTGGAACACCACCGTCTCTCTGTGGCCCCAGAGACCCAACGGCAGATCCTGGCTGCCCTTCGCCGAGCGCCGTTCGCAACCCACAAGTTCCGCGAACGCCTCGCGGGCTACCTCAACTTTGTCCGCGAAGTGGCAAGATTACCCTCGCAGCTAGTGATCGAGACTCTCCACGGCAGCCCCTCGCTTCCGTTCCTCACACACCTGCCCGTGATTCAAGAACCGTGGACGATAGACGCCGACCAATATGCCGCCAGGTTCCGCCTACACCCGTCGGCCATCGCCACCGACGCGACGCCGACGTGCCTGGGTTTCGCCGACCAAGAAACGAAGATCGCCATCCCACTACTCCGACCTCTCCCTAATCAGGCGTCGTCACTGGACCGGCGGGGAGCCTTGGCGCTGTACATCTGGTGGCCAGTCGGGTGGCAGTGCTCGTTGGAGAAAGACCAGTGTTGAGTGGTGACAAATACTTTGGTGCTCCTGTCCGGAAGGGGAAACAAAATAAAGAGAAAAAAGTTGAGTTGATAGCGAAGCGTGTGTATGTACATGGCGTTGGATTCAGTATCCTTTTGGCATGTGGTGCTGAAGAGTCTGTGCATGCTTTCTTTCGACCTGGAATGCTAGAGGGTTAAGGGAAGAAGAACTCAGGCTTCGTAGATTCGAATAGCATGCAGGCGTTGGAAATTCGTTAACGTGAAAATATCTGTTGTGATTCCTCACGTGCATGATTGCTGCTGCGTTGAGCTGATGCTAGGGGAGTATGTACATGGCATTGGATTCAGTACCTTACTTTTGGTATGTGATGCTGATGAGAGCGTCCTGTGCATCCATTTACTTTCTGTAAGGCTAGAGGGTGTTGGCTTGCTTTAAGCCATGATTTGGCAAACGGCAGATGAAAACTCGTTCAGCGGAAGGGGGAGGTGGGTGCATTCAAGCGTTCTGGATGTGTGCCACATAGCTATCGGGGGGGGGGGGCGGGATGGTAGAAAGTGCCCCTTGTTTCCGCCTGGATCAGCCACTGGGGCCACCAAGAGGATAGGGAGACTCGCGCCCCCCCGGCGTGGACGAGCATCTGGACCTAGGCTCTAAGGTCCCAAGATAAAAAGGGAAGCCTTCATGCCCGCTCCCTGCCCCCAGACACTGCATTCCTGGTTGACGGGATGTTTAATTCCACCTTTTCATTATGGTCAGGAATTGCATAAAAGAAGCCATAAACAAAGACAACAGCAATGGAAGTCGTTCTTTCGAGGAGGACCTTTTCAGCTCACAGGCCTTCTCGAGATCCCGGAAGCCTCTTCTGAGGTGTGACACCTCCCCTGACAGAATGTGGTGGAGCCGCCCCTAGTCAATTATCAATTTGTGTTATGTGGCCGACCATAATAAATGCGAATCAGCATTAACACCCACCGAGTTCAAGGCGACCTTCCCTTGTATAACTTCTGTACTGTACTTACATTCAGGGGTGTTGTTTTATATACTTTTGAGGGAACGAATGCCCCCTCAATGTTGGCTTTGCATCCCCCAATAATTCCAACTTTCAACATGAGACCACCAGAGTCCCCACCAATCCATTCGGGTTCGCACATTGCCTTCATGCATTGTGCCGCCCACAATAATTTTCAGAAATCCACAACCGTCCTACTATGTTCTATTTTTAACTGTCCTTCATCATCCACCCTTTCCTAGTGGTAATCATTGCCGATACACGAAGGAGACCCTGGCGGCAGCCCTGGCAGAATGCCGGAGCGGGGCGAGCGTCCGGAATGTAGCGAAGAAGTACGGCGTACCGAGAGAAACTGTCGGGAAACGTTTGATAGGAGAAGTATCCGATCACGTAGCAAATGGAATACCAAAATATATCTCCACGAAAGTAGAGTTAAAAATCAAGGAGTGGCTGTTGCAGTGCGCGGAGAGAGGGTTTCCAGTAGATAAAAGACTACTGCTGAGCTCCGTGGCCAAGTTCATTGAGCAACAAGGCATGGAAAATAACTTTGTTAACGACAGGTGAGCATACACCATCTTTCAGTACAAATATATTATATAACCATGCACTGCGTTAAATATCAAAATATAGCGATATTTGACCCACCTTCCCAGCACGATTATGGAAGGGTGTCCAAAATCAAATGAAGAAACGTCCAAAAAGTGTGTTTGAGTGCGAGTGTGTGCTTGTAAGCCATCCGAAGCGAGGGCCGATACCAGTTAAACAAACACGAAGCGAGGGCCGTTTTGGGAGCGAGAGCCGAAAACCCGGTCCTCGCTTTGAGGACACCATAGGCGTGCTCCTCGGCCTCACTTATGTACCTGGTATCAATTTTAGGCAGGCCCCCGCTTTGCACCATACACCCGGTACGTGTTTCGATCACCATCGGACCCGGTCGATGCCAGCCGGACCGCTCAAACAATTCTCGTCGCGCCAAATGTATGACGTGAGAAAAAAAGTAGTCACGTTATGAACACGATGTGCGATTTTGTATCATACATCTGTCTCAGACATCACACACTATTTCAAAAATTGTTTTATTTGATAATTAACCATCATTAATTGCTTGCCTGCGTCTATCATTAACAAATAAATTAATACAGATATAATTTTGTTTATTCTACAAGCAGTGCTGGCAGTATTGGCGGTGCGGCAATGCTGTCAGGTTTGCCCTGACCGGTTTAGATTGCGCGTCGTTCGCCCTCGTGGTTGTTTGCTTGTGGGAGCTGTGGCCGTTTTTGTGACGCTTAGCTTACAGTGAAATCGCCATATATTTGCGAGTGACACGAAGCGGAAGGTAAGTGGCAGTGAATTGCATGCTAATGTTCGGACGTTCTGATTCAAGGCCATACTGCAAAATGTGGCACTTTCGACGAGATCTCGTCGGTGCGGGTCGGGTGGGAACCGGTACCTGGTCAGGTCAGCACAGGTAGCGGGCGCACTGATATTCCACGGATCTTCATACGGTACTTCAAAAATAGGAATAAAAATCACAACTGAAAAAATATACAGTGCGCCACGCTCCTCTCGGTTGATATCCGCCAAAATTTTTCCCGCTAAAAAAAAGAATACGAAAAATAAGAAAAAAATAATGAAATTTAGTAGCTTAGAAGTGAAAGTATAATTGGGTGTTTCTTTTGCCTTCCTGTTGTGATTAGTGTGTAATATCCGTTAATATTACATTATTGAAAGTAAAATAAGGTGAAACGTTTTGGCCCACATTGACAAGGAATGCTGTGCTTTTAATACAGATTAGATATATTAGATCTCAAACTTTCCGATCATGGATCATTTTCAAGAGTGACAATATTTTGTACACATCGATTCATGACAAAAATCATACACTGAAATCACGCTCCGAATTCGAATCGCATCCTCGCATATTTTGTCGCCTCAACAAGCAATCACCTTCACATCTAGCATGCACTAAGCTCAACATACACGGTATGCACATTTCCCAATATCATACATCACACGGATCTCAATTTCTGCAATCGCCGCCCCTATCGCCATCTCGTCCCTTACCCCTCAAATCGCACTACACTGACGCTCGCTCGTATATATATGAATGAGGATGGATGATGAAATCAAACAGATTATGTGGAGATGACTTTAATGTAAACGTTTCGACCTCAATAGGCCTTCATCCGTACAAAACATAGAGCACAACTGCAGACAATATCAAGCAGGCAACAAATCACATTTTCTGCCGTAATAATCAAGTGCTAATTCGTGTTCGGTTCTTCGCAATAGATAATCTCGCTGCAGGTCCTGTCCAGGTAACAAAACCGACTCTTGAATTAATCGTGTCGCGTGTGCATATATGTGCTGTCACTAATGCTTTTCTTGTTCGTCTTTTGATATTCTTCTCTAAAGCTCTTACGCCATCCCATTTTGGTATATTTTCACATTCGTCGACATGGACCACAATGGCACTGCACTCCTAGATATCTCACGTCGCGTTTGTGTTCATTCATTCGCGCCTGAATCCCCCTTCCGGTTTCCCCAACATATGATTTTGAGCAACCGGAACAAGGAATTTCGTACACTACACTGTTAGGAAGCATGGGACCACTAGCAGATTTACCAGTGACGATGTCGCCCACTTTCGTCCCGGAATTTATGGACACCTGTACTCCAACGGCTTTCAGGTGTTTGGCGATAACAATAGCCTGCTTTGAGTATGGAATTGTTAAACACTTGGTGGATTTTTCTTTTTCTTTCGGTCGTTGTTCCACTTCCAACAAACAGGGAGGACTATGTCCACTTCTATTCATCCCACATCGACCGGGTTAAAAGTGGCATTTTCATCGGATTTTTTATGAGAGCTTTTCGTATTTGTAGTGATGCCTACATTGCAGACGAAATTGAACATATATATATATAGTATATTCCTCAAGTTGAAGTACCCAAAAGGCTTGCTTATCAAACTCAAGA